>ML788706.1:320675-339089 GCA_009831015.1 Picea engelmannii | reverse complement strand
TCACTCCTTGTGGGCATGTGTGTTGGGAGATTCCCATTGGGGGGCCATGATTTCCCTCCCTTGGTTACATGAAGCGTTTGACTCTAGGGAGACACCCTGATTTTTTTTGTGGGGTGATATTTGCTATTTTAGCATTTTTTGCTATTTTTAGATTTTTTTTTTAAATTAATCTCGGATTAAGAGATTAGGGTTTTGGTAGCTATAGAATACCTAAAATATTGTATATATTTTATTTTTAATGGTGAAATTAATACAATGAAGAGTTGAGACGTGTGGCACCAAGGAAGGTTGGTTTTCTCTTGGTTAAGGGTTTCCAACATAAATATTTGTGTACTATGTGTATGAGCCATTGATTAATTTTTGTTTTCATTAAGAATATGTATGCATTGATTTACTTCATAGGTTTAAAACTTACATAAAATTTGGTAGCTTGATTTTCTTGAGTTCACCTTGCAAGATGCTTGCCTTAGGCCTTCTTCTCTGTCTCCTGACATGAGACACACTTGGGATGCTCCCTGGCCCTAAAATTGCACGAGCTATTTTTGTGGATTTCCTTAGAGAATGATGTCACCTTCTCATGCTTCTTGAAATCCTAACATTCCCGTGATCATTCCTTATACTTTGAGATATAGATGCTGTCACTTTTCTAGCACTAACAACTTGCTTGGTGCCAGACTTATGCAGACCCCCCTTCTCTCCTAAGGACTACGTGACCTCTCGGTCTAGGATCGATCAAGAAACTGATTTTGATTGACTCTTTGGCCCTCAAGAAACTCAAATCCACTTAACATTCCCTCTTTCCCTTAAAGAAAAGGTTATATGGAACCCACAACTTTCTCCTTAATGCCTTTAAGCTTCAACGTGTTTAGACGTTGAATCTCCTGGTCAAACCCATAAATTTATGTGACTAAGGCTATGAACAGTAGCATAATCGAAAGGCACATCATGACTCTTCATATTGGGCCTTTGCATATGAGTCACTCTAACTCTTTCGACTTTCGAAATCTCGACAGGAGCCTAGCACATGCTAGCCCCTCTATTCCCCTTCACCGATGTGACCCTTCACTATGATCGTGGGCCAATATTTCAAGCACTTCATGATTTCACATTTCATGATTTCACATCTTGTGGGTTCACACTTCACGAGTTGTCTCCCTAGATGCTCAACGGTCCAGATCTCTTCTCGAACCAATGACTCAGATCAAATCTTTGCGGTTTTGGGTTTCACGAGTTCCCTGAACTCTTACCTCTGATTTCCCGAGTTGCAAAATCCCGACAAAACTAGATCTACGGTTCAAATCCCTCCTTCGATCAATGACTGTGATATTTTCATGATTTCATGATTCATGACTTTTGAGTCTCCTTGCCTCCATTCTCCCGATAGCCAAAACTGTGATGGCATTGGATCAACAGTCCAGATCTCCCCTTTCATCAACGGCTCAGATCATGTCACGATTTCACATTTCGTGAGTTCTCACGACTCAACCTTTGACTCCTTCGAGTCACGATTCAACGAAATGATGATCTCTCACCATGTGTCCTCCTTGACAACAGACGATCTTGATGATTTCAAAACGATCAACGACTCTGATCTTTTCGTGAATTCACACTTCATGAATCCTCACAACTCTGTTCTTTGACCTTTCCACGATGCGGGTTGGTCAAATTTTGATCTCTTGCCACGTGTTCGGTCGTGATGGATGGTCCCAATGATTTCATAATTTTGTGACCTTGTTCCTCCCATGTACGTTCAAAGATTTAATGTTAGTGCACTTTACCTTGATCAAACGACTATGATCCATTTACACTCAGATCAAATGGCTAATATATTCCCTCCTCTGCATTTTCTCCTTGTTTTTTGGACGCTGATCAAATGGTCCAAATATTCCCTTTGAGCTAAAGCTTTCTTTAGACTTAGAATACCTTCAAAAGGATTTAAAGGATTTGACATTTATCCTTCCTGCGAGTCCATTTCTTGGATCTTGTTCATGCTTCTTGGAAAGTGCTACTCCTCCTAACCTTGATCTCTCCAAAGATTTTGATCTCCCAAGCCCTTATTGCTTTTCTAGGAAATTCGTCAAACTCAAATTCAAAGATTATTGAAAAGAATCCTTTCTCTCCTTCCTGACGTTCTTCCTCTATCATCCTTCAACTTCTTTACAAAGTCTCTTTGAATATTCATTGAATTCCATGTTTGTGCACTCTTTGCAACAAATATTTATACAAGATTTGAGTTCTTGCAAGGATTGCGCACTCCGTGCGGTAGTCACTATACACTTCTTGCAAAGAAAGTCTTACGCTATTTCTTCTGATCTTTACGAGTCGAAACAGACTCTGTCAACGCACTCCTTGCAGACTATGTGCACACCTTGCACTGGCTCATGAAGAAAAATGATTTAACTTCTTATGAAATCATTTCAAAGCAACATACACTCGTAGAAAGATTCATTCATTCTTGAAAAGATTAAGACAACAACAAAGAAATTTCAAACACTATTCACACCATACATTGGATCAATTTTTCTCTATTATCTTCATTCAAAATCAAGAAATGGTTACAACTAAAAACAAAGCAACAACTACTCCTATGAGATTCCTACTTTATCATAATTATCGTAACCCTATTTAGGGAATAGAAAACCTCTCTTTATAAAAAAGAAACAAGCTATCTTCTACCTAATTATGGTTACATCAAGACTAGGGTTAAACTCCTAGGTCACGCATACTCATTTTTGTCTACGCACGTGATATTTCCTTTTTCTGTTTCTATCAGCTACCAAATATCTACAGTACTGGCTCGCGTTCAAGGTTCTGAATTGGTCCTCAGGCGTTGAGTTTTCCTACTACGTGTACTTGTTGGTGATGATCCTGCATCATACTCCCCTAGGCAAAATTTCATGGAATCCTGTTCATGAGCTCCTGCATCGAATTTCCATGCTTATGGATATCGAATTCACTCTCCCAAATGACATCTTCTATTGGGTGTCCCTTCCACTTAACCAAATATTCAAAATAGGTCTTCCTCCTAGTCTTCTTACCAATCCTTTGATCAACGACTTTTTTCATATGTGGTTTTTCTGTTATAGGCATTTGTTTCTCCCACCGAATCTTCTCTTGCTCTGTTGACCCCTCTGTGTCATCCTTCTCGTAAAGATACAGGTCTGAAATGTTGAATATGGGCGATATTCCCACATCATCTAGAAACTCGATCTCATAGGCGTTTGCATCAAACTTCCTCAATAAATTTCCCAAAATTTTGTTTACCACCTCAGTCTGTCCATTTGTCTGAGGGTGATAAGCTGAGCTGAAGGAAAAATCTTTCCCCAACTTCTTCCACCGTGTTCTCCAAAAATGAACAATAATTTTTGTGTCTCTGTCTGAGAATATGATTTTGGGTAGGCTGTGAAGTCTCACAACTTCCTTAAAGAACATATTTGAAACATGTGTTGCATGACTGGTCTTCTGGCATGGGATAAAGTGTGCCATCTTTGAAAATCTATCCACCACCACAAATATGGGATCACATCCTCTTTGAGTTCTTGGTAGTCCCAACACAAAATCCATCCCTTCAACAATTAATTTCCCTTGAACAAAATTACCTCTTGAATCATATACCCCATGGATGGGAAAATCATGAGCTCTTTCTCATGGCTCCCTATGCTATGTTGTTGAGATCCTCCAAGGTCCCATACTTTCTCTTGGAGTTGTTCATATTCTCCTTTTCCTTATTGCTTCTTTTGTTTCTTTTGTTGTTTCTTCTCTGCTGCTATGGCATGTCCTCCTTTGTTCAACCTCCTACTACTGATAGGTTCTTATGCTGACCCCAACATCAGACTTCTGATTTCTTTGATCATCTCATCCAACTGCTCAACTGGTTGGTCCTTGTTTTGCAGACTGCTCTGCTGCACTTTTTCCTTGTCAATGGTTAGATCAAACTGATCTTCCTTGATGAATTCATCTCTCATGGCCTTATATTTCCATCTTGTTGTAGAATCCATTTCTGCAGTCTCAGCACTGAGCTACTGCTTAGCTTCTTCCTTTGACAAATTGGCTTCTGTCATCTCCTCTTATGTTGGTTCAACTCCAAATACTTCCAGCTTCTCCCTAGGCTGATATACTCCTCTACCTATTTTCAATTTGATCTATTGGATATGCTTACTCTGCATATCTATCCTCCTCTCCAAGGATTTCAATTCCTCATACAACTCAACAAAATCTATGTTGTTTGCTTCCTCTTCCGCTGCAGGCTCTAATGCTGCAGTTATCTCCCTTTCAACTTCCTCGCTAAAAATTTTGAGTAATTTTGCTGAATCTTCTCCTCCTGAAATCTACATGACTGTCTCCTGGCAACCATCCTCTGGGTTTGTATCATTCAACCAATCCCATAGCATCTTCATCTCTCTCTCCCATTGAGTGAGAAATTCATCTGAATTCTCCTATTTTTCTGTTGGGGCAGAGATTAATATCTGATCCTTCCCCTCATCTTTGACAGTCCTTGCTGGTTGTCTTTCTTCTGTTGCACCTGCATCATAGACACATTTATCTTTAAAAGAATTTAGCCCCATGGAATCCTTCTCAGATTCTTGTTGCACTACCTCCTCATGTGCAACTCTTGTATTAGTCTCCGCTGGACTATTTCGCAGAAATATTTGAATTCCCCCAACGATCAGAACACACCTCTGATCCTCCTCCACTGTGATGGGAGTATTTAAATTCTCATCATATTCATTCACATGGTATGAAAACCAATATGAATCTTCATCTATCAACACTCCTTGCTGATATGAACTCTTAGCTGAGTTCATCTCTTCTCCCTTTCCCACTTGGCAGTCTGGGATTCCTCCTTTGCCCACCTGGTAGTCTATGAGATCCAATGATCCCCCTTCATTTCCCACCTGGAAACTTGAAATTCCATCACTACCCTCCTGGTAGTCTATGAGATCATCCACTGATCTCCTTCCATTTCCCACCTGACAACTTGAAAGTTCACTTTTTCCCTCCTGACAGTTTATGAGACCTGTCACTGATCTCCCTTCCTCATCACTAAGGGTTTCTACGACTTCTAGCTTACATATGCAAACCAGCTCTTCCTCTGTGTCACTGAGGTTTTCAACATACCTCAACCACTTCCTCAACTCTTGTTGTTTTCTAGCCAACAACCTTCAGACATGCCATTTTGATTTCCTCTTCAAAGGCCATTTGTATGTCCAACGTGTATTTATCTCCCGTTGTATCTTCAATGTCAACTGTTCCATTCTCTCTCTTATCTCAACGAGTTCCTCATCAATTTCTGCTTTACTTTTCTTCTAGTGGTCTCCTCTTTGACCATGCTCATGGCCTTTAGTAGCCATCTTTTTTGTCTTCAACCCTCCTGGCTATCTACCATTTTCTACACACCATGCAACCATATTTATAGAGTATCAATACTCTATCTTCCTTCACCTACTATCCACAAGTGAACTTCAGCTTCTGATACCATTTGATGTCATCTGATTATCACTGTTTTTCTTTCCACCTTTGCCTACAATCTGCAGACATAATCCAGTTTCTGATACTACTCGTCGTAGTAAGACTATCTTTTCTATCTCCTTCTCCTAAAATCTACAGATTAAATCCACTCTGATACCTCTTGATGGTATGAGACTATATCCTTTATCTCTTTTCTTCTTTCTCTTTCACCTGAAATCTACAAACGAAAATTTCAGCTCTGATACCACTTGATGGTGTCAGATTATTCTCTTTATCTACCCTCTTCTACATAAATTAAAAATATGAGCTCTGATACCACTTGATGCAGACCCCCCTTCTCTCCTAAGGACTGCGGGACCTTCCAGTCTAGGATCAATCAAGAAACTAAGTCTGATTGACTCTTTGGCCCTCAAGAACCTCAAATCCACTTAACATGCCCTCTTTCCCTTAAAGCACAGGTTATATGGAACACACGAATTTCTCCTTAATGCCTTTAACCTTCAACGTGTTTAGATGCTAAATCTCCTGTTCAAACCCCTCCCTTTATGTGACTAAGGATGTGACCAATCTCCTAATAGAAAGGTGCATCATGACTCTGCATATCGGGCCTTTGCATACGAGTCACTCTAACTCTCCTGACTTCCGAAATCTTGATAGGAGACTAGTGCATGCTAGCCCCTCTATTCCCCTTCACCAATGTGACCCTTAACTATGATAATGGGCCAATATTTTGAGCACTTCATGATTTTGTGTCTCGTGAGTTCACACTTCACGAGTCATCTCCCTAGATGCTCAATGGTCTAGATCTCTTCTTGAACCAATGACTCTGATCAAATATTCATGGTTTTAGGTTTCGCGAGTTCCTCGAACTCTTACCTCTAATTTCCCGAGTTGCGAAGTCCCCAGAAAACCAGATCTATGGTTCAAATACCTCCTTCGATCAATGGCTATGATATTTTCATGATTTCATGATTCACGACTTTGAAGTCTCCTTGCCTCCATTATCCCAATAGACGAAATTGTGATGGCACTGGGTCAACGGTCTAGATCTCCCCTTTGATCAACGACTCAGATCATGTCATTATTTTGCATTTCGGGAGTTCTAGCAACTCAACCTTTGACTCCTTTGAGTCACGATTCAGCGAAATGCTCATCTCTCACCACATGTCCTCCTTGACAAAAAATCTTCTCGATGATTTTAGAACGATCAACGACTGGGATATTTTCGTGAATTCTCACTTCGCGAATCCTCACAACTTCGTTCTTTGACCTTTCCACTCCGCGGGTTAGCAAAATGATAATCTCTCGCCACGTGTCCTATCATGATGGATGGTTCTGATGATTTCAGAATTTCGTGACCTTGTTCCTCCTATGTACGTTCAAAGCTTTAATGTTAGTGCACTTTAACTTGATCAGACGGATAAGATCCATTTTGGGTCATATTGAATGACTAAGATCTTTCCTCCTCTACACTTTCTCCTCATTGTTTGGACGTTGATCGGATGGTCCATATCTTCCCTTTGAGCTAAATCTTTATTTAGAATTAGAAGACCTTACAAAGGATTTAAAGGCTTTGACCTTTATCCTTCTTGTGAGTCCATTTCTTGGATCTTGTTCATGCTTCTTGGAAAGTGCTAGTCCTCATGAGCTTGATCTCTCCAAATATTTTGATCTCCCAAGCACTTCTTGCTTTACTAGGAAATTCGTCAAACTTAGATCCAAATATTCTTAAAAAGAATCCTTTCTCGCCTTCCTGACATTCTTTTGCTTTCATCCTTCGACTTCTTTATAGATTCACTTCAACTCTTCATCGAATTCTAGGTCTGTGCACTCTTTGCAATAGATCTTTATAGAAGATTCGAGTTCTTGCGACAACTATTCACTCCTTGCAGTAATCGCTACACACTTCCTGCAAAGAAAGTCTTACGCTATTTCTTCTGAGCTTACGAGTCGAAACATACCCTGTCAATGCACTCCTTGCAGACTGTGTGCACACCTTGCACCGTCTCATGAAGGAAAACGATTTAAATTCTTATGCAAGAATTTCAAAGCTACATACACTCGTAGCAAGATTCATTCATTCTTGAAAATATTGAGACAACAAAAGAGAAATTTCAAACACTATTCACACCATACATTGGATCAATTTTTCTCTGTTGTCTTCATTCAAAATCAAGAAAATGGTTGCAGCTAAAATCAAAGCAACAACTACTTCTCTGAGATTCCTACTTGCTCATAATTCTCATAACCCTCTTTAGGGCGTACAAAACCTCTCTTTATACAAAAGAAACAAACTACCTGCTACCTAATTAAGGTTACATCGAGAGTAGGGTTAAACTCCCAGGTCATGCGTGCTCATTTTTGTCTACATGCATGATCTTTCCTTTTTCTATTTCTATCAACTGCCAAATATCTACAATACTGGCTCATGTTCAAGGTTTCAAATTGGTCTTCAGGCGCTGAGTTGTCTTTCCATGTGTACTTGTTGACGATGCTCCTGCATCATAGACTCTTTTTTAAATTTCCTATGAAACATATTTAGACTTTGAAGTATCTTTTCATGAGCCTTTATAATCCTTTCATTATCTTCCCTATATCTCTTCACTTCTCTATGTAGGCTTCTCATAGTTACATGCTCCTTCTCATAGTTATAGGCTCTTGCTTACCTCTCCTTCCATTAGACTTTGGCTCAAAATTTCCCATGTTAACATGTAGAACCATGAATTACTCATCATGGCTCTAATATCTCTAGGTATCTTCCATAACTATAGTCCTCATATAAGAACCAAAGCTATTTTTCTATACCTCTAATTATGCAAGAAATGTTCATGTAATAATTATTGTTAGCACATGCATACTATAAAACATTTCTTTAATTAGAATACATGTTATTATTCATCTCAATTTATGAAGGACACAATGAACTAAGTCAAAATATGATTCCTCATGCAAATTCCTCTTTGAAATATCTCTCCAATGGTTGTACTCCTACTTCATTTTGAGTTATGAGCAAAAAGTTACAACATTCACAAGCTGCAATCTCCACTCACTTACAACTGCATAATTTACTTTATTACTTTATTATAAAAATTACCACTGAATTCAAAATTATGGGTGGATAGATGTATTCTCATCCCTAATACCTTTCTAGTGACTATTCGTTTTATCAAATAAAATCTTCGATCTAAAAGTTATGGTTCGAAGAAGTTTAGATTGTTTTCCTATTTTATCCCTGTATTGTACATGTGTCTTCTTTCTCTCCCAACACAATTTTATATACCTGTTACACATCAAAATCACTCAACTGGATACGTGTCTCATATTCCTCTCAATTGTCGTAAGTGTCACAACTTCCTTACAACTTTCGCAAGTGTCGCAAGCTGGTTACAAATGTCGCAAATGTTGTTGAATCATACTACCATGATGACGACACTAAGGAGGCACTTAAAACATATTATGTACTTGGTTTGAAGAAGGAGAACTGGTTCACTGGAGTCAAACATCTCTTAACACCTGAAGAGGGCTTCCAATCAAGAGTTCTGAGAGGGAATGCTCCCCTGAAGTAGCCTTAGGAGCGCTGGCGCTCCCCTATAAGGCCTCAGGGAGAGTTATAACGCTTCCTTACCCCTCTGCAGGAGTGCTGCCCACTTTTGGAGCGCTGGTGCTCCCCTTAAGCCTCTCTGGGAGCGTTCTAGCACTCTGATGCCCCTTTTGAAGGAGCGCTCCCTAATCTGGGTCAGTTGTTAGCCCGGTGAGGAGAATAAGGAAAGGATCTTTCGAAGATAGGAGGCAGTTGTACTCGAATTCTTGGTTTCATCAACAGATCCCTGATCTAAGGAGGAGGTTCCCAACTTATTCTAAACATAACTCAAGAGGTTAATCTCCTCCCAACCTATATAAGCAAGCTCTATGATGGTGGAAAGGGGGAAGAATTGCTAGCATGAAACCTATGATCTCATAGGAAACACACAGTCAGCCAAAGGAGAAGTGATCAGTGAAGCTGTTGTTAGCCAGGTTGTGGATATTTCAAGCAAGGGTTAGACGAAGAGGACTTGACGAAGCTGTCGCATTCGTATCTACGATTGTAAGTATTGCTGTCGTTACTCTCATTAATATGACACGCTTGGCTTGTTTCTTTCTAGTTTGTGTCTGATGTTACATGAACTTATCATTAATTGGTAGATCTGTTTTCAAGCTAATATCAATAGAGTAGGAAGTGGTCATATCTTGTTTGTCTGCAGAACTCAGCGAGGAGCAAAGGATTGGAGCGCAACTCGGAGCGTGCAGGGACAAACGTTGATTAGGAGGTACTTCTGTTATCCTTCCTTCTCATGTATTATTTTATATAGATTTGAAAGGAAGTCAGTGTCCACGTTAAGCATTTTTCTGTCTAGGTATAAGGTCAAGATCTAGAGGCGATCTACCTATCCGCAGGGAGATTTTCCTACAACAGAAACTGGCGACTCCGCTGGGGAGATAGCCTCGGATCGAAACCTCTTGTTTCGATTTCTCCTCATTGACCTAGTTCTGTCCCTTGATTGTTTTAGACCTGGTTCACTCCTCTTTTGATTGGTTTCATGAGATGATTGGCTCCTTACCTTGTCACACTCAGCATACTTGTCAAGTTTGAATCCCAATTTTTGGAATTTTTTGACATTTCTGGAGCTTTCAGACCCTGGCGCCCCTGAACTAGTGTTGACAGAGCACCAACACTCCTAATACCTTAGCACAGAGCGCTATAACGCTCCTTGCCCTTGGCAACAGAGCACCAACCTCTTTTTGGCCCAATAACCCTCCAAAACTGCCTTTTTCAGGGTTTGCCTTTGTGTCTCTTTTGCTAAGTGATCTAGTGAGTCAATTTTTTCTTCTCTTTCAACCTTGACATCTTCCTTTTCGAAGAATAAACACCTTGTTAATTGGATATTATAGCTTTCTTCACCATTTTTATTGAGTTTTTCCTGTTGAGTGAAGTTTGAAACCAATGCATTGTTCTTCTCTCCTCATCAGCTGAGTGAAAACCTTCGTGAAGGTCATCAAAGGCCTATAGACCTCTTTATCTTGATTTGAGTCAAGGTCATTGTTCTTCAACTTTTTCTTTTTGGGTGTGAATTGTGTTTTCTCTTTGATTGTTTCATTTTCACTTTTTCGTTTTGATTACAACGAGAGGGTGCATTGTTTGTATGACTTTAGCTTGTGTTAGTTTGATTTTCATTCATATAAAGACAATTAGCGAGACAAGCATTGTGTTGAATTGATCTTTAACTCATATACAAACAATGAAAAAGCATGATTGATTGTGCATATTAGAAGGCATTTTAAAAAAGTTTTTGCATTACATCAGGATTTGATTGAGAAAAAGAATCGTTTGAGGACACTCCGTAGTTGTGCTTGTTAGTGAAAAGAACTCTCTCTCTCCCTTAGATAGACGTTCATCGAAAGGAAATGACTTATTATCATGTTCGATGCATTCTTTGGGTCTAAGTCATAATTCCATTGGTTTCACTTCCATACACCCCTTTTGCGTAAAGAACAGCCATAAAAATCAACGCTAATTGAAAATTATCTAGAAATTTTTCTTTGCTAGGATCCTCCACCAACAGTAGAATAGGTGTAGTACTTTGGATTAGGCTATGAGCATAAATCTCCAAAGTTTCTAAAACAAACAGTAGCATCCTGAGTTAGGGAGAGTCAAATCCAGTTATCGTATAAGTCTGCCTGGGATCCCCCTCTCACACAGGGGTTACGCACGAGGTCGCATTCGGGTAAGCTACGGGGACTAACCCTCCGTGGTTTAACTGATTGTGGTGGTTGGATCGTATCATGGGGGTCACTTTGAGGTAAATCCACAATTACTGCATGGAAGCCTTCTAGTTGATTTCGGGCTTGATACCCTACCTGTACGTTCTGATCGGACTATCGACTGTTCCCACCCAGGGGCTGACTGCGAATTGGTAACCTTAGTGTCCATAATCTTTACAGTCTTAAACAAGGTGACGGTGATGGGAAGTCTCACTGTACCTAGAACAGACATTGGTCAAACTCACTTGGGCTCCTTGGAGGGTAAATCCACAATTACTGCATGGAAGCTTGCACCAAGGCGTAAGTCTGTTAAGCAGGTCGCCATTGTAACTGTTCCACCCTACCCCCACCCCTTCTGGACTTGATCATGCGACGTTGGATTTCATCACCAACTAGTACGGTCATCAAAGGAAGGCCCTGTTTGCTTGGTTGTGATTCTTAGATTTTTTAGCGTGTGCTGTTTCTTTTCGCTAGTTGGCCATATATTTCTTTCGCCGAATCTTTTCCGCCAACATCGAACCTCCACACCGTTCGCGGAGGCTACAGGGACTTCCTCCAGAAAATATGGAAGGAAACACCCCTTTACCCCCTCATTCTACGGAGGAATCTCCTCAACAGAGTGAGGTTCATAACACTACAATATCCTAGGAAGAAGTTCCCATCCCTTTGGAGAATTTTCGAATTGTCTCTGAATCTCCGGAAGCATACCGCATTCCGGAGGGATAGGAACGATAGATCCTCAACTTAAATTATGCCGAAGAATTTGTTGTCAATCTAGATATTCCGGCTGGGTCTCCTCAGAACCCTTTAGCCAATGACCCTTTCTGGACTGCGGACATTGTTCGGAGTCCACCACGCTTGGTGTGAGATCTTTATGGAATAGGAGAAGGTGCTGACGCATCTTTTTCCTACACTGTACCCCCAAATCACTTCACCGGTACTACCACTTTTACAGCCACACCAATTGTTAGTATGAACATACCGTTTGTTGGCCCAAGGCCTACTATTCCTCTCCAGATGGCCCATTCGACAATGGCCCTGCACATTCCGACTATCCCTGCCAGTAATGCGGTAGTTAATCAAGCCCCGATTGGCACACCTGTAACACCAAGACCTAATCTCCCTTTTGGATTTAGGGCACTGAACGCATCCGCTACCACCACTGCCCAAACCACTACTCAAATTGTACTGGGAAGTTCCATACCTATCCAACAACCCGGAGGGACTGGCCTTGGTGGTCGTAACCCGATCGAAAACATTGGTCAGTCATTGGCATCTAGCTTTTAGATCCCGAAAACTCTACCTCAAACTAGGGGGCATCCTTCCTTCGGAGGACAAATTCCATTCGGAGGGAACCCTAATGCTGGGGGGAATCCTCCCACCGGAGGACAAATTCCATTCGGGGGGCACCCTCATGCTGGGGGGCAACCTCAAGTCGGAGTCCCCCATCAACCACAAGGACAAAATGTGTCCATCGCACCCAATCCGTGGAGCGTCCCTTTTCAAGGAAATCTGCATGCCTCCACGGGACAAATGTGCCTGCCGCACCTAATCCATGGAACGTTCCTTTTTCAGAAAACCCACAATTCCCGGCAGGAAAAAATTCTCAGGCTCCGCAACAACCTCCTTATGGACAAATGCCCAACCCAACCCATAACCCTCAAAACCCATCCGGTTATCCTCCGCTCACACATGCTTCTCAAAACACTTCAAATCCTGCGTACCTTGGTCAAAACCAACCTCATATGAGAGGGCCCACCAGTTATAATTATCCACATAACCCGGTAATGGGCCCCACTGGTGTACCCCTGCCACACCAACATTACCCACAGGTTAACCGACAACTACCTTTTCTGGCTACCCTGGATCTTCCAGACTTTTCTCGGTTAACGAATGATCCCATTTATCATTCTCCGGTTTGGCCAACTATTCTAGCAAAACTTCCTTCTGATATCCCAAAATTCGACGGAAAGTCTGGAGAAGACCCAAACAACCACGTGATTACTTTCCATTTGTGGTGTTCATCCAACTCCCTCATGGACAACTCTATTCATTTGCGTCTTTTCCAACGAACACTTACGGGTTCCACTGCAAAATGGTACATTGAATTACCACGCGCATCTTTTCACGATTTCAACTCCCTCGCCATGTCATTCTTCACACACTTCCAACTGCCCATTCGATATGAGACGGGTACTAAACTATTAACCTCTCTTCGTCAGACAACTTCCATACACATCTCCGATCATATCCATGAATGGAGACGACGATGAAGGCTAATCAAAGCGGTCATCCCTGACCAATTACTAGCGGAATGGTTCACGAAATCATTATTACCCCAGATCTCTCATGATGTTGCTATGGGTGGTGTGGTCACTGAGGAAGAAGCCATCACCCGAGCTCAGTACTTAGACTTAGTCTATTCACAATCCGATACTCTGTATGAGTTGATACCGAACGCTACCCATGCCACTAACGATCCATCCAAACCATCGACTGCTTCACATGCGGATGGAGTTATTGGCTCCGTCAAAACCCAATCTACCACACAGTCCACTGGAACGACCCAGCGATCCGCTTCGACGGCTGCTCCCAGTACGACTGCACCCTCTTCTACCCCCACCCAAATTCAGGTCTCTGATGTGAATGCGGTCTAATCAACCCCTTCACAACAACTTGGGGGCAAGAAGAAAGCGAGAAACAAAACAAAGAAGAACAATAACAACGAACAAACCAAAACCCAACCGCAAACCCCTGCTATCGGAAAACCACCACAGCAAAAACCGAAATTCCCATGTCTCATTTGTGGTGACGATCACTACACTCGAGACTGCCCACATCACGATGAAGTGGCCAAACTTTTCAAGGGAAATTCACAACCCGCCGTGCTCACTCAGCCTTTTCCGCAACAACAATCTTTGGTTGCACAAACCCCCACGCCGGGGGGCAGTTCCAACCAACCCCCTGATGACTCCTCGACAAACGCCCACATTTACATGTTTAATGGGGTTAATCTAACCACTCGTTCTGCAACATACGACACGCCAGTTAAACCTAACAAGTCGAAGACTGCCAATGGTTCTTCGCCAGATCCTTCACCATCTGTTGTTAATCCTCCATATGTTAGCCCTCCATCTGGGCCACTTCAGATTGAGAAACCTTCTTTTGACTCCATATTACGCCCTCCTAAGAGTACTATCCGGAAATCCACTTTCAATCCTAACTCACGGGCTGCCCAAAATTACAATATTGTAGAAGATTTGGCCCAAGCCTCGTGTTCCATGTCTGCATTGGAAGTTCTACAACACTGTCCTAACCAACGTAGGACGCTCTTAGCCGCTATTGGTGCTTTCTATCCTGAGTCATCAAACTACATCACGTTTAACCTGGATGATCATCAACCGCGACTCTCCCACCAGCTAGCGTTCCAAATCAATGTTGTTGTTCACAATCAACAAATCCACCGAACTATCCTAGATGAGGGAGCCTCTACCTGTGTCATGTCTCTAACCTGTTGGAAGGGCTTAAAATCAACTGCCCTTAACAAATCCCCTACGATGTTATGCGCTTTCGATGGACAAGGTTTCCATCTTCACGGATTACTACAATCCCTCGCCGTTCAATTGGGCGGTAAAACTGTTACCGTTGATGTCGAAGTGGTCGATGCTCCCCTCGATTACAACTTATTACTTGGAAGAAGTTGGTTCTATGCTATGACTGCCGTCACCTCGTTGGTGTTTCGATGTGTACAATTCCCCCATCAAGGAAAAATTGTCACCGTCGATCAACTTGACTTCTGTACACCCGACGCCCGCATCCCTGCCACCAACAAGATTCCTTTTTTGGGAGACCACCCAGTTACGTATGAAAGCATTGGTGTTGGCTTATTGAAAGATTCTAGCCTCATGGGTACTTTCCCTACACCACTTCCAGTTACTGCACACCACATTGCTGCCATCAACATGATCTCGACTATGCCTTATCAATCCTTAGAATCATCTGATCTGTGGATTGTACCTAGTCCTTTGGAATTCGATGTGCTCAGTGACACCATGCCACTCAGCCCATCCGAGGCCGCATATGTAGCTATTCAATCTGCCTCTCCCTCTTCGAACACTTTACATTCATTGGCACCTGATGCTTACTCGGTGCCCTCATGGTTGGATTCCCTATCATCTGCCGTTGATTACATTTCCCACATTTTTCCTTCAAATGAATCTATTATGGAAATGCTCAGTATTGACGATTTACCCTGGGATGAAAACCATCATTGATCCTCTTTTGTTCCACCTTTGGAAGAAGTGCAAGACATATGATCTGTCTTCCCCCCCGATGTTACCGATGCTCCACAATCCCCTATCCTCACACAAGACACTTTCTCTGAGGGGAACATGGGTAACATCTTGACTACAATCACAATTGAAATTTCAGTCAAAGAAGGTGTCGTAGGAAACATTAATCTTGGTGCTAATTGCACGCCCGACGAAGTGGCTTCTTACACCGCTTTGTTCAAGGAATTCCGCGATGTCTTCATATGGAGATACGAGGAAATGCCAGGGATTGACCCTTCAATAGTCATACATGAAATCAAGACTTACCCTGACGCAAAACCGGTTCGACAGAAACTCCGCCCGGTTCACCCCAAGAAAATGGAAGCTATCAAGGCAGAAGTTGAAAAACTTCTAAAATCTGGCTTCATCTATCCCATCCCTTTGACGGAATGGGTCTCCAACCTCATTCCGGTTGCCAAGAAACAAGGGACCATCCATGTTTGCGTAGATTACCGAGACCTCAACAAATATTGTACCAAGGACAACTACCCTACGCCTTTCATCGATCAAATCATCGATAATTGCGTCGGAAGCGTAATCTTCTCTTTCATGGATGGCTTTCCTGGATATAACCAGATTGAAATCTTACCTGCTGATCAACATAAGACAACCTTCATCTGCCCTTGGGGAAATTTCGCCAACCGAAAGCTACTGTTTGGCCTTAAAAATGTTGGTGCTACTTTCCAGCGAGCCATGTCGTACGCTTTCCACGACATCAAACATATCGCAGAACCTTACCTCGATGATTTACCCATCCATTCATCCAACCGACCTGACCACATTGGCCACTTGTGGGCAATTTTTCTTCGATGTCGTTTCTATCGTATTCGCCTGAACCCCCATAAATGCATTTTCACTGTCGAATCCGTCCGACTCCTCGGTTTCATATCTCCAAAGACGGGATCAGGGTGGATCCCTTAAAGATCAAGGTCATCCTAGCCTTACCCCCACCTACCAACTTAACCCAACTCCAAAGTTTGCACGGCAAAGCAAACTTTCTCCGCCGTTTCATCTGCAATTACGCCGAGATCACTAAAGGATTTATGCGGCTTCTGCAAAAGAACATCCCCTTCATCTGGGATGACACTGCCCAATGGTCATTCGATGCTCTCAAGCACGCTTTGACCCACGCTCCTTTGTTACATCCTCCCGAATATACAAAGGATTATATCCTTTACTTGGTCGCTTCTACTTCCACCATTGCGATGGTGTTAGTCCAAGAGGACTCTAACGGCCAAGAACACATGATTTATTATCTGAGAAAGAGTTTATCAGAGCCCGAACTCAGATATTCACATGTTGAGAAACTGGCTATGGCAGTCGTCATTGTTGTCCAAAGATTCCGCCACTACATCTTATTACGCACCACCACGGTAATCGCAGACTCCAACCCCATGTACCACATCTTGACGTGTCAAGTACTTGGGGGCAAGTATTCGAAATGGATCGTTATTCTTCAAGAATTCAATCTCGAGTTTACGAAGGCTAAAGCCAAAAAATCCCTGGTGTTTGCCGAGCTTATCTGTGCTCTCTCAGGTGCCGATGAAAACATTGAACCTAGAGACTCTCTCCCCAATGAGTCTCTCTTCCTCATCAGCACCTCTGACCCTTGGTATGGAGACATTCTCCTCTACCTTCAAACCCAACGTTTTTAGCCCAACATCTCTCACGAAGAGCGTCGACGCATCCATCACCACTCTCGCCGTTACCTCATCCTCGGTGACACTTTGTATCGCCGTGGTATTGACACTATCCTTCGGCGATGTCTGATTCACGAAGAGGCTGAACGTGTTTTGAACGATTTTCACCTTGGTGCCTGTGGTGGTCACCTTTCTGGGATGGCCACAGCCCAAAAAATCTTACGTGCCGACTACTTTTGGCCCTCAATTTTCAAAGATTGCATCGAGGCTGTCAAAAAATGCCCACCCTGCCAAATTTTTAACAAGAAGGCACGCACCCACCCTACTACACTGCACCCCATTATTGCCATCGGCCCCTTTTTCAAATGGGGTATCGATTTCATGCAGTGTAAGCCTACCTCAGCCGGGGGGCACGGTTACATCATCGTCATCGTCGACTACTTCACCAAATGGGCTGAGGCTATGCCTACCTTCTTGAATGATGGCCGTACTGAAGCTCTATTCCTCTTCAACCATATCATTACTCATTTTGGTGTACCACGTGCCATCGTCACCGACCATGGTGCACACTTCAAAAACCAAATGATGAGCGAGTTACATGTCAAATTGGGTTTTCGACATGAAAACTCATCCCCCTACTACCCTCAAGTGAACGGGCAAGTTGAGGCTATCAACAAAGTCCTAAAAACCATGATCCAATGCATGGTAGGGGAAAACAAAACATCGTGGCATTTACAACTGTTTTTCGCTCTCTGGGCCTATCGCACTTCGGTGAAAACCTCAACCGTATTCACACCTTTCTAGTTGGTCTATGGCATTGAAGTCGTCCTACCAATCGAGTGTGAAATTCCATCACTCAAATTAAAAGTAGAACTCCTGCCCCATACTTCTGCAGAAGAAGAATGATTCTTGTATCTATCCAAGCTGGACGAAACACGCCGCGATGCTGCTCTCGTTAATGAGGCACATCAGAAATGAATCAAGAGTCAATATGACAAATCCGTCCAACCTCAAGCCTTTGCAGAAGGAGACTTAGTCCTCGTTTACGACCAAGCACATGATAAATTGGGAACAGGAAAGTTAGAACCTATGTGGCACGGTCCTTACATCGTGAAGCGTGTTTTACACAGAGGTGCTTATGAACTAGTAGATCATGATGGAATTTCCCTGGGAGA
>ML788706.1:280691-319624 GCA_009831015.1 Picea engelmannii | reverse complement strand
ATATGGCATGACTGAAATGTTTTCTTTACATCAAAAAGTGTGTAAAAGGGAAAAATTTTGGGTCTGTTCACCCATACAACATCGCCTGACAAGGCATACAAAAAACGTAGGGAGACTCTAATCTCCCCGCACGACATTGTGCTGTGAGTAACATACTACTGCACGCACTACGCGCCTCAACAGAGAATTGATATTCTCTGGTACCCCTACAGTGTGCCGCTGTAGATGTAAAGGCACTTCCCCCCTCCACAGAGGAGGGATGCCCATCGTAAGGCCTTGGAGGTTTCTTTCGACCTCCCGGAGACCCATAACTGGTACCACTGGATCTGCTACAACTGGGGTGCCTCCACGACACCCTGGTACTGGTATATCAATTGGGTGCACTGCTCCCTTGTCTGCATGTTGGAAACAAAACATCTGTTAAAACTCTTTTACATACCCCAAAAAATACATATACATCAAAAACTTAAAAAAAAAAAACTAGACGAGGTATGGCTTAATCTCTTACCTGACTCATCCCAGTCTTCCCCCATGGGAAAAATCAAGTCCATACTCCCACGGAAGTCTACATCAGCATAAGGGAAGTCCTCTATCCAGAGGAACTGTCGCCTCAGCCAGGCAAAGAAATCACCAGTGAAGTGGAACTCTGACTCCGAAACTAGTCTTGGAGACCGACTAGTCCACCTCTCCATCCGAGGTTCATCCACTGGGCGTACTGCCAATGCTATCTGAGGCTGCATATGAGGGATGCACTCTAGGAAGAACGAGACCAAAAATGAGCCATAGCCGAACTGCTTCTGACCAGTCCTGCACCGTGAGATCTGTTCCTTCACATTCCGAAGGAACGCTGCACTCTTGGTGAATAATGTTGGCTCTAAACACTGAACACCATAGGCCACCTGTGATCTCGATGCCAAATGAGCACTAGTACTTCCGGTCATGCTTGTGATAGCAAATAATATAGATCGGAGAGGCAGATCTCGTATATCCTTGATAGGGATCTTTCCCCCTACCAACCTTGCTCCCAGAATACAGTGACGTGCCAGATACACATCCACCTGCTCAGGTAATGCCCTCTATCCAGTGAAAGATATAGGGACCCCTCTTTTCGAGAGGCCGGTCAAAAAGTACACATCTTCCAACTCGATGGTTAGGAGTTGTGTACCAATACAGAATCCCTGTTCCGCAACGTCCCAAAGGCCGATCATGTGCTCAAGAAGTAGAATCTCTCTCTTCATTTTTTGCAATTTGAAAAACTTGAGCAAGCCACAGGCTCGCAAAGTGGCCCGTGTACGAGGGTTCCGTAGAGCAGCTAAATCATCCATCTCGTGTTCCCTCTCTTTCCATTCAATCATGATTGCTGAAGACACCTACAAAACAGAAAAATCAAGAATTTCATTATTCCTCGCGTTTTGATAATTTCGGCGATTTTCAAAAAACATTTTAAAACATAAAACAAAGTACCCATGTCATTTAAAAGCAACCAATCACTCTTTTTGACCACCACACCCTTTAACATTTTCCAAATAATAATTAAAACGTGTTTAAAATGAAAAACGATTTGGGGGGGTGCGTGGGCCTTTGGGGAGAATTTTTATGAGCTCTTTTGCTAAAAGATGACTTGCCTAATTGATTGCTAGGGTGTAGAAATCCTAACAACCCTTCCCTAACACATTTTTGCAAAAGAATCCCCCTATTTTATTAATGTTTAAAAGGAGGCCGATTTGGTCAAAGAGGGGCGACTTAGGGCTTTGTGTTTTAAAATAAATAATGCCATGAAAATCAATTTGAAACCATGCAATTGAAAGAGAAAGGGATGGGCACCTACCTGGTTTGAATGGCGAGCGAAATGATCGATCGTAGGCCCGACAACGAGAAAAATAAGATTTGCTCCAAAGTGAGATTCTCCACTACTCCAAAAATCCTTGCAAATAAAATGGTAAATGAATTTTTGAATCAATTCTTATTTATAGAATTCCATTTTTTTTATAAGGTATGGTCATTTTTGGGTTTCTCTAATGATGTAATGACTTCACTAAAACTCTGGTTTGTAGTTGCTGGCATCGTAGGTTTCCTGGCAGTTCTAATGAATCATTCACCTTGTCGCATTTATGAGCATAGTCTTAGTTCGTTCTCAAGCTCGACAATATGAGAACGTAACCGGGTAAAATTTTATCTCTTTTTCAGACTTGTCTGGATACGAACACACAAAAAAGGAGCCCCCCTGGAGTCTTCTTTAAACCCTTTTCAGACTCTCTAAATATGAAAAGATTGTCGAGTGATCTTGTTTCCTTTCACACTCGTTAAAAGATCAGAAAGGGCATCCTTTGAGCGATAGTTTAACCCTTTTTCGGTCTCATTGGACTACTGTACGAAAAAGGAACTGAGAGAGTTCTCTTTCAAGCGTTTTTCCAAACTCTATAATCCCAAAAAACCTTTGAGTTTTTTGTCTTTGGACTCGTTAAAGCACACATCGACAGGCCCATACGGGACCGATCCCTTACTTCTTCCAGTTCGTTAAACAAAGGAAGAGGAACTTACCGAAGGTGAGTTATATCGAGCATGTGTTATCCTCCTCGAGCTCATTAAATCAAAAAGAGGTACTCATCTATCTGGATGGGGGAAAAATTGAAAGGAACAAGCCAAGCAGTCTTTTGAGAACATCATCCAACACTTCTTAGAGTCACCCTTGAACACGACACTATGTCATTTGCACATATCATAATCCGCCGAACCTTTTCACTGAGCCAATCCTCTGAGTTCCTTTCGCTCCTTTGGGTCACCCGACACAATTCACGATACCCACTGCATAGTTTTGGTCCATGTCACCTTTTGCTGTTGTGCCTCAGTGTTCAAGGGAAGTATCCGCCTCGAGAGTCAACCATCCCAAATATCTTGTCTCAGGACCCGTGTCAGTCCATGTCCATTTGATTTGCCAATTACATATCCATGTCCATTTTGTGTCGTTGATGGGGGATACATCAAGGCCCTCCCTCGACGAGTCTATTCCTGTCGACTCCAGCACATTATCCGGGAATTAGACTTAGAAACTAGTTAGTACTTTGGGACCTGCATGCCTCAATGGTAGGCCTCCTCACATTCGACAGTGGGTTTACATCATTGACCTCTAATCGAATGATTCCATGGATGTTCAACCTCAGCTCATCTATTCGCATTCGATGGAATGTACTAAGGTACCTTGGGAATCATTGACATTAATGGTGATCTCCCTCGCACTTGTTAACGGTTTACCTCATTGACCGGTAATCAAGTGGTTTCTTCCATGTTCGACATCAAAACATCTATTCACATGGTCAGATTCATACCATATTGGGATTGGTAAGAAGACCCTGGCTTGAGTAATCACTTTGATATATGCTTTGCCTAGGTTGCGAAGGAGTTTTATTGGACAAAGAACACATGCATTGTTACATAGATCCACTTTGTATTGGTCCTGGCTATGTCTTATCATCTCGTAGATCCACTATGTATCTTTCGTGGCTACGATCAGTCTGAGTCATCAAAGTATAGATCCACATTGTATCCTCAGTGGCTATACCCTTTTGTCAATACAATATGGATCCACAGTGTATTTTATGGCGGCCATATCTCGCAAATCTTGATCACCCAAGCATAGGTATGCCTGCCTTGGGTTTTGAAATATGTCATGATATTTGTTGGATGTTTGTGTGCATCTTCCGTTAGGTTCTCTGAGTCTATACCCTTGCTTGAACGTCTACAAATTATTTCAGTCATCAGTTCACATCTTTTGACTTCATACTTTGGGGGGCATTCTGTTACACATCAAAATCACTCAACTGGATAAGTGTCGCATATTCCTCTCAATTGTCGTAAGTGTCACAACTTCCTTACAACTTTCGCAAGTGTCGCAAGTTGGTTACAAGTGTCGCAAATGTTGTTGAATCATACTGCCATGATGACGACACTAAGGAGGCACTTAAAACATCTTATGTACTTGGTTTGAAGAAGGATAACTGGTTCACTGGAGTCAAACATATCTTAACACCTGAAGAGGGCTTCCAATCAATAGTTCTGAGAGGGAACGCTCCCCTTAAGTAGCCTTAGGAGCGTTGGCGCTCCCCTATAAGGCCTCAGGGAGAGTTATAACGCTTCCTTACCCCTCTGTAGGAGCGTTGCCCACTTTTGGAGCGCCGACGCTCCCCTTAAGCCTCTCTGGGAGCGTTCTAGCGCTCTGTTGCCCCTTTTGAAGGAGCACTCCCTAATCTGGGTTAGTTGTTAGCCCAGTGAGGAGAATAAGGAAAGGATCTTTTGAAGATAGGAGGCAGTTGTACTCGAATTCTTGGTTTCATCAACAGATCCCTGATCTAAGGAGGAGGTTCCCAACTTATTCTAAACATAACTCAAGAGGTTAAGCTCCTCCCAACCTATATAAGCAAGCTCTATGATGGTGGAAAGGGGGAAGAATTGCTAGCATGAAACCTATGATCTCATAGGAAACACACAGTCATCCAAAGGAGAAGTGATCAGTGAAGCTGCTGTCAGCCAGGTTTTGGATCTTTCGAGCAAGGGTTAGACGAAGAGGACTTGACGAAGCTGTTGCATTCGCATCTACGATTGTAAGTACTGCTGTTGTTACTCTCATTAATATGACACGCTTGGCCTGTTTCTTTCTAGTTTGTGTCTGATGTTACATGAACTTATCATTAATTGGTAGATCTGTTTTCAAGCTAATATCAATAGAGTAGGAAGTGGTCGTATCTTGTTTGTCTGCAGAACTCAGCGAGGAGCAAAGGATTGGAGCGCAACTCGGAGCGTGCAGGGACAAACATCAATTAGGAGGTACTTCTGTTATCCTTCCTTCTCATGTATTAGTTTAGATAGATTTGAAAGGAAGTTAGTGTCCACGTTAAGCATTTTTCTTTCTAGGGTTAAGGTCAAGCTCTAGAGGCGATCTACCTGTCTGCAGGGAGATTTTCCTACAACAATACCTATATTTCCAAATCTATCTCTATGGATATATTGTATGCCTCATAATATTTCGACATACTACTCCTGTGCCTTAAACAAACTTTCGAGCGAGGAGTTATACCCTTTGGAAGTAAATTGGTGCCGAAATTTTACCTTAATTGTTTCAACTGCAACTTTCTTATATGAGCTCTGTTTTGCACCCGAAGTAACTCGTTGGATAACTCTCTCCGAGTTCTTATATTTAATCTATAGAGACAAAGAGTAATTTACACTATATTCTCATGGATTTTTATTGCTTAAAAACATTGTTTATGGCCTCAAAATCAACCCACAAGTTTCAGACATTCAAAAATATGAAATTTCATAAAAAAAAATGAGTGTTTTACAGTTATAATAGCCTTTAAATCTGAGTCATCAATATCAAATTATGTGAAAACATAGCCGATGATCTTATAAACCTTCTCCAGGACCACAGATGAATCTCCACAATCGATCTCTGACTCGAAGCAACCTGCCTTGTTGATTTACAACACTACATCGACAATCGATGATTCCTTTTGGCAAACCAAATGTGTTTGTGAATCTCCCCGAACCTCGATCATTGACCATCGACCATTACTCTTTGTAAACAAATATTTCCAACTTATCTCATTGAAACCCAATCATTTTCCATCGACCATAGAAGAAATTCCTTGGCAACCACTTGTTTACAAAATTCACCGAACCTCGACCATCGACAGTTCACCATATCTTGGTTGACAATCTACTACAGAAACACACAAGAGACCTTGGAATGATGAAAATATAAGGTTTCCACTGATCCAAGACTCACCAAGAATTACTATTCTCTGGTCCAACAACACTGATCTATAGTCGACCCCCTCTTGAGCTACTCACAACCCTGGTACGACAACTGGCTCCAAACCCTATTTGCATAAGTCCTCATGGGACAACTATGGGGTATCTAGCAGGGTCTCCCAAGACAACCTATTCTCAACCCATGGGGATGCCTCCTTTTACATATGTGTGATAACCCTCTTGGCATGTGTAGATATGAAGCTCGACCTCTTTCTGAAAATATTCGCAAATTCCCTGTGCAAGTTGATATGCTTACCAACTCCCTCCAGTATGAAATCAAACACCACAATGAAATCCAATCAGGACTCCAGATGAATCCTCCTCTTGTCTATATAGGGTGGATATTTCACCATTTAAACTAAACTTGCAATGGAAGGGTTTTTCCAAAACCCCAACAAAAATGGTGGCTACAAGAGCACTCAATAAGATATCAAATCATAATACCAAGGGGAAGGGTTACTCTATTTATCCTTTCTTTGGACCTTCTAGCTATTTCCCCCATTTTGACCAAATCAAATCTTCACTTTATTTTCCCTCCAATTCCATTTAAATATAATTGTTTATTTTATTTAATATCACTTTTAGGATTTTCCATTCTTTTTACTTAGTGACACCAAATAAACCTCCTTGACTCCCATTTTCCTTGTTGACTATAGCCTATGGGAGTTGTATAGGATATTGGGTAATCCTCCCTTAGTCAATTGGAAGGGGACATTACAATCCTCCCTTCCCAATATTTCTTGTCCTCAAGCAATTCCATATCGGGGTGTTGTAAGATTTTCTCCCCTTCCTAGGTAGAATCTTCCATGGAAAATACTCTCCATACAACCAAGTACTCTCGAATGACCCAGCTCCTCAGTCTCCATTCACTGACATCAACAATTCTCTCGGGAGCTCGAACCAATTGTCACTCCTCATCTAGTGGATGGAGATATATTGAAGCGGTGAGCTGCTGTCCCAATGCCTTCTTGAGGCATGATACATGGAATGTATTGTGGATCCTACTACCCTCCAGTAGCTCCATATCGTATGCTACTTCCAAAACTCTCTTGATCACTTTGTAGGGCCTGTATAATCATGGATTAATATTCTCTTCACCACTCTTCTTCAACAATGACTGTATGCACGACTGCAATTTGAGAAATACAATATCTCCAACCTCAAAGATGCATTCTACCTTTTGTCTATTTTCATACATCTTTTGTTGATTTTGAGTGGCATGCATATTTTCCTTCAAGACTCTTAAGATGTCCTGAATTTTCTATAACTAGTAATTGGCCTTAGGATATTGTCTCTCTCCAAACGCCAAATCCAAAAAATATGGAATGTCATAGCCATACAATGCCCTAAAATGGGCTCATCTCGATGGACATGTGATGAGTGGTGTTGTAGAAATGCTCCCTGAGATGCAACCATTTTATCCATTCCCATTTCTTCCCTGACACATAGTTCCTCAGGTACCCCTTGATCCATTTGTTTACTGTATCGGTCTACTCGTCTTTCTAGGGGTTATAGATAATTCTAGGTGTCAACTCTGTCCCAGATAACTTGAACAACTCCTTCCAAAACACACTTAGAAACCTACTATCCCTATTTGTTGGACATGCATTTTGGATAACTCTTGGGAATCATGCATGAATGGATTGTGTGACATTTTGGATAAAGAGCAGTGCATGAAAAAATCAATTGAAGCATGTTCAAGAGTCAGGGCACAAAATGCAGAAAGTAGTTAGGGTTTTGGGACATTTTGTCCACATTGTAACAAGCTTAGCCCTATTTTGATGTATAAATATGTAAAGGGTCGGGGTAGATAAGCGGTTTGGAAAATGAAAGGTTGCAGTGCATTGTGTATGAGTTGAGTTTTTTTCAAAGTATTTAGATGTTATGACTGAGGTTTTCAAGGTAGGATCACACTACAATAAAATGACTAGGCAGGTTTGAGTAATCATTAATGTTGTAACTTTTTATAAGCATAGTGCCAAACTGTAAGGAGATTATCAATTACTAATGTAAGGAGATTATCAATTATGGATGTAGCCCAGATTTGGGTGGACCACATTAAAACTTGTGTCTTGATGTGATGCTATGTGTGTGATATGGATAACATATATTTTTAGTATTATGAATGTGTTATTGATATTGTGCAGTGATGATGAAATCTTAGTATTCTGAATGTGTTATTCATACATGTTGTCATAATGTCACACACTGAAGTAACTGGTAAATGAATGAATGTTAAGTAAAGTAATGTCACACACATAGTATGTTGCATGATAAGTAACTGTTAAGTGATGAAAACATCACACACAATAAGAACATGTTGAATTCCTCACTTCCCCTTATCACTTCCGAAACTTGGTTCCTGAAACCCCTCTAGATGCCTCAAGTGATACTTCACTTGCTTGTAGGTGATGCTGAAAGGGATGGAGTCTAAGGTTTTTTTTTGTATGTTATCTTTGAACCAGGGTCTTCCCACTGCGTGCCAACAAATGGTTCCATTTCCGGGACCATGATCTGTAATTGAGGGGAATTTTTTGGAGGATGAATAAGGAAGATATCACATAATGGCTAGAGAGGAAGCAACGTGAATTTTCTAGAGAAAAGAATAGGAACCCACATATCATCAATGAACAATAGTTGCAAAGGTATGTGTTTACATACCATCATCAAATCTTCTTTTGTGAATTTCCAATAACTTTGATTGAATGGTTAGAAAGTATAGTGGAGAATGTTGGAAGATATCCAGCTAAGGCTCCGATAATATGGACTCCTGAATTGATCCAACAGTTGAATACAATAAGTAATAAAGTTTCTCACCTTCATACTCAACTTCTTCATGATGCACTTGATCGAAAGAATCTTTGATAACAATATGAACCAATCCTTGTTCAAAACCCTATATTCAAAGATGATGAGGCTGATTCAGGACAACACCTAGTGTAACACCAACTCAGTGAAACAACTTTAGATTCAAGCACAGATAAATTTCAACCATCTCTTTCCAATCTAATCATCAGACCTTGGGAAGAAATTAAGCACAAACAAGAAAAAAAATGGTATTGGATATTGAAAGGATTTGAACTTTCATATTACTAATTATACTAGACCGATTGAGTTTCAGAGTGTTGGATTGCTACAAGAAATTTCATATTCACCAACTCTAGTTCAAGAGAATATTCTAAAATGACAAAATTGTCAGTGAGTTGGACACATGTAAGATCAATGCTTCGATCTTCATCCTTGTGAGCATTGAAAAAATAAGAATCATCCTTAAAATAGATGTTTTAACTGGAAGAAACATGCAAGAGTAAAGAACCACTATGGGTGGATGACTTCTTGGCGATGCTTATTAATATTCAAGAAGATATCTCAATCATATCAATGAGTCCATTCTCAAGTACTGACACATTGCAGTGAAAGGATTTTCATCTTCTCACCATGAACCTGATAGGGGGGAACAACTTGATTCATTGATTGACAATCATGATTCAAGTTTTGAAGTCTCATAAATCGAGTAATATCAAGTGAGCATGATTCGTTTGTGGTTTTCCTTAAACCACCACTTAGTAGAAGACTTACAACTTCTGCTAGACAATGGTTTGTGGCTTTCCTTAAATCTCCACTTGGTAGAAGACATTCAACTTCTCCCACAGAATATTTTATGGTCATCATTAAACTAGAATTCAAGATCACTTCCAATTGAAATAAGATACCCACTTCAACTTCTAGCTAACTTTGGAAATGTTCCGGGAACCATTGATCCTAGAGAAGAGTTCTAGAGTTTGTGGTCATCCTTAAACCACCATATTGGTTTGTGGTTTTCCTCAAACCACCATCACCATTTAGTTTTTGGTAATCCCAAAACTACTATATTTAGAGAGCACATTCAGCCATCAAAAAATGCACACTTCCATATTTCAACTGACCTCTTTCATATATCAACTCTCACCTTGGACTCACATAAACCTATTTTGATTAAGGAGGGGAATGTTGGAAACCTAATCCACTTAGGGTTACAATATTCCTCACTTGACAGAATGTGAAAGGTTAAGTAATAGTGTAACAATAATCAAGAGTCCAAGAGACCTCTTGGAATATGAATCCAAGGGTCATATCACTCTATTTATATGTGTATCATATTGAGTAATAAATGCACATTCAGACTTATCTAAATCATGTGTCCAACAACAGGCAATGCTAGCATGTATGTATTTGGACCTATCTTTTCTAGGATTTCAAAAGGTCCATGATATTTTGCTGCCAACTTTGGGAAGCTTCCTAATCTTAGCGAACTTTTCTTTTCCTTCACTTTTAAGAACACATGTTTGCCCATTTTAAAATTTCTAAAAACTCTATTCTTTTCTGTATTACTTTTCTTCCTATCCTGGGTAGCCTTTAAATTCTACTTGATCTTTTCCATTTTCTCTTCCATTTCCTTCAACAAATGTGGCCCAATAACCACTCTGTTTGTTGGATTATCCCAACTCACTCATGTGTTACATTTCATGCCATACAATGCTTCAAATGGACTCATTTTTAATGAGTATTGATACCATTAGTGTAAGAAAATACCATTTAGTGGATATAATTCTCCCACTTTGATGGTTGGTCCGTCACATACATTCTAAGCATGTCATCAATTATTCTGTTAGTCTTGTTTGTTTTTGCATCTAACTTTGGGTGATACACTGTACTGAGATTTAAATTCGTCACAAATCCTTTGAACAAACCCTTCTAAAAATTGGATGTAAACTTGGGATCTCTATCTGAAACTATTTACTTAGGCACCCCATGTAACCTAAAAACATTTTTCATGTAGATCTCTGCAATATTTTCTGCCCTATGTGTTGTCTTCATAGGAATAAAATGTGCTTCCTTATTCAACTTGTCCACCACCACCATGATGGAATCAAGTTGCTTCACTGTTCTGGGAAGCTTTGTAATAAAATCCATTGTGACAACTTCCCACTTCCATTCTAGAATGGGAAATGGCTGTAATAACCCAACTGGATGCCTATGTTCCGTCTTCACCTTCTAGCATTATGGACATATAGCTGTGTAATTAGCCACTTATTTCTTCATTCCCAGCCAAAAGTATTGGATTCTTACAAGTGAATGTTATTATCCAATGCATTAAAAATGAAAAAAAGTCAATGAATACAATCCACTTCGAGGGGGAAACCTCCATTTACAATATATCCAATTCATAATACAATATGATGTGATAATATGATCCTAAGACTAGGTCTCCTTGGTATATATATATATATATATATATATATGAGACAAAGGGTACAATTGTAATGAAAGGGTACCATGAAGGGTTCTAGTCAACATACAATTATACGAATATAAATGTAATACTTCAATATCTATGGCTTAATAAAGGGTTTTACACATAAAATGGGGCTTTGTCTAGGTCTTAACATGAACCTCCCCTTCAAACAAGTGTTGTCCTCAACACTTGACTAATTGCGAGTGTTTCTACATGACGAAATCATCTTCCCATGTTGCCTCTTCCACTAGTAGGTTCTTCCATTTGAAAAGGTACTTCGTGATTGCTCGATTTCTTAGTTTCTAAATCCATCTTTCGAGGATTGTTTTTGGTTCTAGTATGGTTTTCCCTTCTCCATTAGTCTCTAGTAAAATAGTTTGAACTGGTATCTTGTCGTTTATTACCTTCTTTAAGCAAGAAACATGGAATACCAGATGTACACATGAAGATGGAGGCAACTCCAATTTGTAATCCATACTTCCAATCCTTTTCAAAACATTATAGGGGCCATAATATTTGGGTGCTAATTTAGTGTCCTTATTTTGTTTCTTGAGGGACATCTATTTATATGGTTGTAGCCTCATAAATACCTAATCCCCACTTCAAATATCCTTTCATTGCGATGTTGATATGCTTATTGTTTCATCCAATTTTGTGCCATAACCAAGTTGTCCTTCAATAGTTTGAGAACCTCTTGTTGGTTCTCTATGTGGTCCTCCACTGATTGAACTTTTGTATTCCCTTTCAAGGGTGATGTAATGGATGGAGGGTGATATCCATAAAGTGCCATATTTGGGGACATTTTTATGATGGAAGGATATGTTGTACCACCATTCTACCAAGGGAAACCACTTGACCCACTGTGTCTATTTATCATATGAAAAACAACGAAGATGTCCTTCTAGAAATTTATTTAGAATCCTAGTTTTCCCATCATATTGAGGATGGTAAGATGAGTTGTGGGTCAATTAAGTACCCAAACAAGAAAATAATCCAGTCTAAAATTTTCCAGTGAAAATTGAATCTTTGTCACTTACAATAATCTTGGGGACTCCATGTAGCTTTTGAACTGTTTCCATGAATGTTGCAACTATTATACTTTCTTTAAAATGACGAGAAAGAGAGAAAAAATGGGCATAATTTTTCATTCGATCCACTACTACCATGACATCAATCTTTCCTTTGGATCTGGGTAAAACCTTAATAAAATCCATTGAAAATTCTTCCCAATGTTGACTTGGTATATCTAATGGTTGTAGGAGACTTGGAATCTTGATTGTTTATCCCTTATTATGTTGGAAGACTAAACATTCAGACACAAACTTTTGAACATAATTTTTAAGACCTTCCTAGAGAAAATACTTCTTGATCACGTGGTATGTTTTCAAGAATACTGAATGTCTTCCTATAGGAGAAGTGTGCAATTCCATACAAACCTTCTATTTGAGTTGGGAATTCTCACATAAATATAGGCGATCATGATAACATAGAAAATCATTATTCCATACAAAATTATCTAATGAACCAGGGTCCTTATATAGTTGTTGAATGATCTTGCATACCTCTCGATCTTACTTCCATTCTATCCTTTCTTCTTCCACCCAATTAGATTGTATAATACAAATATCACATAGTGAACCTTCTGTTTCTTCTTATTTCCTTGAAAGGGCATATGCCACAACATTATATTTTCCTTTTTTGTAGATAATTTTAAAGTTATAATCTAACATCTTTGTAACCCATTTTTGTTTCTCTTCTGAATATAATCATTGCTTCAAGAAGTACTTCAAACTATTATGATCTATTTTTAATTTGAAGTTTCTTTATATTAGGTAAGGGCACCATTTTTTAATTTCATGTAGTATGGCCAACGTTTATTTTTCATAAATGGGTTTGACTAAGTTTTTTCCTTTAAGTTGGCTGATTTCAAAGGCAAGGGGATTTCCTTCTTACATTGAAATTGCACAAATTCCATGGCCCAAGGCATCACATTCCACAATAAATGTTTTTGTAAAGTCTAGTGTGGCCAGGATGACCATCGTACACATAACCTCCTTAAGTTTTTCAAAATATTTGGTTTCTTCTTCAATCCAAGAAAATGCTTCCTTATTTAATAATGTTGTTAGAGGTGTTTCTATTTGACCATAATTCTTGCCAAACTTGTGATAATAGCTTGTTAACCCTAATAATCCTCTAAGTTTCTTCAAGTTTTTTAGAATTGGCCATTCCCTCATAGATTTTATTTTGTTAGGGTCCTCTTTTACACCTTCATGGGATACAATATGACCCAAATATTCCACTTCTTGAACCCCAAGGGCACACTTGGAAGCATTTTCATAAATTTGTTGCTCTTCCAATAGTTGTAATACTCTGTCAACATGTTGTACATTCTCTTCCCAATATTTTATGTAGATTAGTATGTCATAAAAAAATACTAACACAATGTTTCTAAGGAAGGGCTTGCAAATAGAATTCATCAAGATTTGAAATGTTGAAGGTGCATTAGTAAGTCCAAATGGATTAAACAAAAACTAATACTAGCCTTCATGTGTTCTAAAAGATTTTTTAGGAACGTCTTCCTGCCTCATTCCAATTTAATGATATCTTGAATGAAGATCCATCTTAGTAAAAAAAAATCTCCATGAAATTCATCTAATAATTCATCAATAAAAGGAATATAAAACTTATGTTTTATGGTCATTTTGTTGATCTGTCTGTAATCTAGACACATACACCATGAACTATCCTCTTTTGTAACCATCACCACTGGTGAAGAGAAAGAACTTTGTCTAGGTTGAATGATGTTAGCCTCTAATATTTCCTAGATCATTCTCTCAATCTCACTCTTCTATGCATATGGATACCTGTAAGGCCTAATGTTAGGTGGCACACTTCCTAGTTGCAAATGAATAAAATGGTCATGATCTCAAGTAGGTGGAAGACCCTTAGGAATTTCATCAAATACCTTGGAATGATTTTTGATAACTGTTTGGAGGTCTAATGGAGCAGAGGATATAGATGTTTGAACATCAAGTGATAAAAATTGTGAAACTACACCCTAGTGTACTTCTTTGAGTAATTTTGTCATGCTATTAGAGATTACCACTTTATAGGGTTTCCCTTGGATACCTCTAAACTCAATTTGCTTTCAATCCGAGGAAAATCTCATGAAAATATCTTGAAAATTAAGGGCCACTGGACCAATGATTGTAACCATTGGACCCATAATACATCAACACCCCCATTTGGATGGCAATCATGGGGCTATCCATAAAATACTCCCCCATGTTGACCTTGATGCTATGGAATTTCCTTGAACAATTTATGGTACCTACATCTAAACTCATTACTTGAAACTCTGGTGCATGATATACAAAGTAATTGATATATTTTTCTAATTTGTAATTGATAAAATTATGGGTACTACTAGAATCAATCAATACTGTTACCTTTTTATTTTTGATGTATCCTTGTATCTTGAGGGCTTATGGAGTACTGATGCCGACCAATGCATGACAAGATATTGTTGAAGTAGTCTCTTCTATATATGGATCTTGTGGCGGTTCCAATTCTTTATCTTATTCCTCTTCAAAGTGCATGTAGAATGATTTCTTCTCACCACATTTATTCCCCTTATTGTACCTACTATCAAAATTGAAACATAGTCCTTTTTTATCTTCTTTCATCCATTTGTTGAGGTTTCGTTGGGAGACAATTTGCATTTTTATACTGTCCTTATAAGCTGCCTACACCAGAGTTTCACAAACTTTGATTTTCGTCGCAACCTTCGAATAAAATGAAACTATTGTTTTATATGCGTTTTCCCACTTGCCCTTGTTCTTGTTTTCACGACTGCAAGCGTGAAAACTTTGTTTTCAAAGTCACATTAAAATCGTCATTGGATTATTTTGGTTACTCTTGTTCATATGCTCATTACGTTTCCAATTTATTTATCGTCATACAATTGACAAGACTCCAAGATCCTTATTCGTTTGGAATTCTTTATTTGTTAATATGACTTCATTTTACAAGACTGTGATGATATTCTTTTGATTGAGTTTGTGATGCATTGGTGATTTGATTTATATGTTCTTTGATCGATTCCCTTGACACATTGGTTTCATGGGAACACATTGGTGTTGTGGTTAGACCCTTGGTATAAATTATTTCATACAACACATAGTTCATATAATCGAACCCTTGGTGTGATTTAGAATTATTGCTTTGGTTTTAAAACTATGACTATTGCTCGCACAAATGTTTGGTCCACGTATCATAGATTTTATTAATTGTTTAAATGGAATAATTTTTAACCTATGCAATAATGGTTTGAATCATTGTATGCGCCGACGATTGTACCATGGGATATGACTATTTTTCATGGGCTGAACTACCTCCACCACCTTCGCACATTGTGTCATTAATGTTTTCCCCCTATCTCGGTTCACCTTTGCTAGTTTTCGGGCGAGCCTGTGAGCTATCGACCCTGTGTATACTCTGTTCAAACCCTAGCCCATGCACCCTGCTCACCGTGTGCTCCTGTCTATGGCACCGGTGGTGCGCATAGAGCCAAATGGTAACCAAGCTCTGTTGTTGTTCAATAATTCCCATAAAGATTTAGAAAATAGTGGGTGGCTGGTGTTTATACAGAGGTTCGAGGGTTTCAACATTTCAGTTGCCCAACAATTTTCCCTTACCTTTGACGGGTGTAGGGATAAAATCTGTGACATACAGCTCGAGCTGAATGAAGAATTCATAAGCTCTTCTACATGATTGTCGGCTACAGGCCAAAGGTGGTTCAAAAATTCCAAAGTCGACGAGGTGCCGTGGCCTTTGCTATTCGTATCATGAAAGGTTTTGTCCTGTGATAAAGGTATGCCTATTTCTACCCTTAAGCCCAGGTGGCATGATCTTTTGATAATCGCCAAACATTTGGTGACCTGTGAAGGTCGGCATGGCTTGGTTTTTCTGTATCACCTCCGGTTATTGATGAATTTCACGGGCTTTCCTTTGAACATGCCGCATTACTTCTTGCGTAGTCTTTACAAGATGTCTAAGAGGTTCAAATGTGAGAAGGTTGATAGCAACTTGTTTCATCACGGATTGATTAGACTCATTGTCATCCATCATTTGAGCCTTCATGGCGATAATTGGCAAGCCTTTCTATCTCGAAATGGCTTTGCTAATCCAGAGTCTGTACAAATCGACAAGGCTGTGGTTAGTGAGACTTTGGCTGGACTGGTTGTGCCACTTCATATCCTTTTACCCCCTGTTAAACCCTCAGATTTCCTCGACTTGGACCTACCCAATGCCATGGCTAACCCCTATGCTAAGGATGATTTTAAGGCTGTCGAAAGACCCACGAGGAAAAAGACAGAGGTGACAATGCTGTCAACAGAAAAGGGAAGAAAAATGCTCGATTGATATCAAGACTTGCCCAGAATAAACCTAAACCAAACGTTGACCAAAAGCCCATAGTTCTGAGTGAGGACTCGGACTCCGATATTGAGCATTTCCTAGCTGAAGAGTACCCCTGTTCCCATGGCCTATGCTCCAAGCCACCCTATGACTATGCCTCTAACTTACAACCTTTCCTAGAAAACAACCCAAATTACCTAGGAATCAAGATGCACAATGAAACCCCTGGTAATCTGAGCAAACCCTTGCCTGTGTTATCAAAGCCCGAGCAACCATCATGTATCCAATGTAATGTGTGGCTAGAGTGTTATTATGCCAACGTTCCCCTATTGCAATCAAAGATCAAATCGTTAGAGGAACAAGTGACAGTGCTGGAAAAGGAGAATGACAGGCTTCAAGCTAGTGAAAAGAAACAAAGAACCACTGGTTCGATTGTTTTCAAAAATGTCGAAGCGGCAACAACCTTCGTCAATTCCAAGTTATCATAATCGAAGCCTTTTATTATTCTTCAGGTATGAATTTCAATATCAATTTCGTTTTATGAGTTGCTTGAATTAATATAACGAATTGGGTTTTGATTTCGATTAGCTCTGTTCATTGTAATACATTCGAAATGATTCTGTCATAAGTTTGATCATCAAACCGATATGTTGTGGATCCTGTACAGTAGATTCATTTCGCTAAAATTAAATGTAGTTATGATTTGGTTATGCGATTTTCTCGTGCCTAGTTTAGTATAAGAAATTGATTGGTTTTTGATTTGGTTTGGTTTTTTTTTGAATCAATTCTGTTCGAAAGTCGATTTGGTTCGATTTCGATTAGTTTCGTTTGTTCCTAATAAACTCAAAACGACTTTGTTGATTTCGATTTATTAGGAACGACTCTGTTCTTTATTGAATCAATATTCTTGTTTGGATTTTGATTATCTTTGACCTATGCAAAAGATCTATTTTCTATAATTGTGGAGTTGTGTTGATTCATAACGATAGTGTCGACCCCAAACTGTTTCGATTCGTTCTTGTTTGATTTGATTTGCAATTGGCTACTTCATGCCACGTTTAGCATGATCCTTTGTATATGTCTAATATAGTTCTATGCGTCTGAAAAATGATCTTGTTGATGTCGATTGGATTTGGTTCATGAAAATGATTTCACTATTGTCGAATGATCTGATGTGATTATGTTTACCTCGAATTGGTAATAACAAATTGAACATAGTGCATGTATCTCTGTTATCACTTGATTGACCACGATTTCGTTTGCTCTCGAATTAGCATAAAATTTTGATTTGGATAATTCATTTGATTTTAAAATAACAATTAAATATTTGTTTAATAGTTTTGAATTGGTTTTAAAATGATTCTGTGTTTAATTTAGACCAGCTACAGAATCGCAAGATTCTGTAGCTAGTCTTAAAGATTAGATTTTTGTCAATTTTATCAATAAAATATCCTCTTGACTTGTCTATTATTGTCCTCTTTCATGTACATTTGAATTGCAATGATCAATTGGGCATGCTATGGCAGTTTAGGAGATATTTGTGTGACGTAGTTTTTATTTTAAGTTGTTAGCTTGAGTAAGAAATAGAGACTTGGGATATTATCCCAGATTTTTGTAAACTGTTTTGATAATTCCCACAGGGATGTTTTACCCCGTGGGAAGTCTTTAAATACTTGTTATTTTTTATAATGAAAAATCATCATCACTGTGGGAGAACCAGACTATGGATTTATGATTCAGACTGAGATGAAAGTTGATGTCTTGTAACAACTTTTTCTTTCAATATATCAAACTTTTGTTTCAAGTTTTTTGCATATCAGTTTGTAATCAGTCATCGACTACTTTAGTTATCATGATTCATTGCATGTGATATGATTTGATTTATATGTTTTCCATATCTGATCTTCTCTTATTTAAAAAAAAAATACAACAATTATTCCACTTCAGTTTAATGAATTACGGGTTTACCTTTTTCGTTAAATGAATCATTTTTGTACGGATCTTTGCATGCAGATTTATCTAACTGTGACGAATTGTAAATCATAAGATTGCTGTAATTTTTTATGTCTTGTTTGTCATGTAATTATATTTGAAGAGCACAACAACCTTCCATTTACGAGAAGCTCATGGAGAATCTGGTGCGGGTTTCCTCCCACCAAATAGCTGAATCGACCATCATACACAGGACAAACCTGAAGCGTTACTTCAGGTCAGTTTGTTATTTGTTATTTGATAGTTAGATTGTTAGTATAATTTAATTAGTTTAGATAGACATATGTATAGTTTAGATTTGTAGTTAGAGTTAGTATTTTAGTTGTGTAGTTTAGATAGTTTTTGTTTAATTCCTTTTTCATAAAATTATAAAAATAAAAAAATAATAGTTTCACTGTCTTAGGACAGATTACAAATGACTTTTGCAGGTTTTAATTTAAATCTGTAATTTGTAAATATTGTATATTTGTAATTGGATTTGATTTTGTTGGTAATTAAACATTTAATTTTATGGAATTATAGTTGTACAATTTAGGTAGTATATTTTTATTTTAGATTTATTTTTTAGTTTGCTTTAATTATTATTTTTATTTAGATTAGTTCCTTAGTATAGTTTTCTTTTGTTCCGCTAGGAATTAGATTGGCTAATGGAGCCGCTAAACCCATCAGGGTGGGTTATCCCAAACGGCTTGGGTTATTTAGACAACCTCGGACCGGATCCACTGTTCCAGTTGGCGAGCATTCATTTTCACCCGTCAACAAATGACGCTAGAAGGAGGGATTGAAACTTATTAATGGCACGAGGTGGTCGTAAGACTCCTCCACCACCTAATCGCTCACCTATAGTGACAAGAAGTCATTCGAACGATAACATTCCCCCTCAAATAGCAACCACATCAAATGAAGATCCACGGATCATAGTTGAGCCAGCAACCCCAAATCCTACAGGTGGTGACATACAAGAGATTGTTCGCCAATCTCTCATAAGAACACATAGTGCCTTAGCCCATTTGAGGCAACCAAATCGACCTTTGGAACAACCTTTAGACTTCTCTGATATCAGAGAACAACTCGGGGGCACTAACCTCTCTGTGAACCCTACAGATCCAATCCTCGCTCCTGCTGCAGGAGGATCCAGAATACCTCCCTCACCACCTCCATCATCCCCTTCTTCCTCGGGAGAGGATTCTTTTGCCGAAGGAAGTTCCTCTTCACAACCTTCCACACCGACTACACCAATGGCCAACCAAAACAATCCTGCTAGGCCTTGGCTTGACCAGGATGCAGTAGCTGTACCTGGATCACAACATCCCTTACCCAAACATCCAGAGAAGTGGCTTCCCAAGTTTGACCTTGACTCTAAACAGATCACTGAAGATCACATTAAAAAGTTTATGTTAGCCATAAGACTCCATAATGTCGAGCATGAAGACATAGTCTGTAGGTTGTTCCCCTATACTTTAGAGGGCAATGCATCCACATGGTACTTTTCCCAACAACCCCATACCATCATGTCCTGGGAAAAGTTTGAGTCATGCTTTTTAGAAAAGTTCGGAGACGGTAAGCCTCCGAAAGTCCTATTCATTGAGCTTTCTAACTTAAGAATGAACCCAAAAGAGAAAATTAAAGACTTTAATCAAAGATTCTTAACACTTAAGAATTGAATCCCCATGGATTCGATGCATGTCGAGAATCTTATAATAGCATACTATACTAAAGCCTTGCATCAAAGTATAGCTATTTGGGTTAAACGATCTAAGAAAGCCACGTTGTTAGAGGCCTTTGAAGAGGCCAGCCAGATTGAAAAAGACATACTTAGTCTAAAAGACACTACTAGCAATGAAACAAAAACTAGTTCATCTTCCAAAAAGAAGATTGAAATCCTTCCTAGACCTACTCAAAGTAAAACACAACCTAAAAGATCTGATTTAGAAAACTTAACTAAAGTCATTCAAAAACTGTCAAATCAAGTTATAGATTTGAAAAGGACGGTCGAAGAAGATTCTTCGAGCAAAGGGCCTTACAAGACCTCGTTTAGGAAGCCTTTTCCCACCAACCGACCTAATCCAACCACCGAGGGTCTTAATCTAGAAAGTTTGCAGTACGCCCTTCAAACGATTCTAGAAGCCCAGGATAACTTGGTACCTCCTGAGATTCCTGAGGAGGTTGTGGAACAAGAGACAGTTCAAGAAGAAGAGTCTTCTCCAAACATTTTTGGGCACTTCTCGGATAGCATCTTTCAAGCTAACTTCGAGACAATGCATCCCTACAACACTAGAAGTAAGACAACAAACAAACCTTCTTTCGAGAACACTACGAATGTACCCCCAAAGCAATCTAAACCAGCTGAGACTAAACAGATTCATGTAAACCCCAACTTAGATTATGATTTAGTTGAAGATCTTAAAAAGTTAAGGGCTAACATTTATGTTTATGAGTTATTGAAATTCCCATTTTTGCTACAAAAAATGTTACAAAACATCGCAGAGAATGGTAAAAATGGTAATTCAAACAAGGTTGTTCAGAACAAAGTCCCTCAGAAGAATTCCACTAAGAATAATCCTGATCCTCATGATAAAGGAAGCCTTCTTGTAAATAATGTAAATAATGTAAATAATGTAAATAATGTAGATAAAGTAGCTTTAGAAACTGCGAGTAAAAAGCCACAAACTACCACCCTTAGTACTCGCAGAAATGTACCTCCATTTTTGTTAACTTTCGAAATCTTTAATAGAAATGTGAACAATTGTATGGTAGACTTAGGAGCGTCATCCAATGTGATGCCATGGTCTATGTGTCAGAAGATTAACGTTGAAGTTGAACCCTCCACCTTAAAAATCATCCAGCTTGATCGAACTAATGTTAAGGTCATAGGCGAATTAAAGAATGTGCTTATAAGATTATCATCTAACCCCAAAGTTCATCAAGTCATTGATATTGTTGTTGTGGATATTCCAGAAGTATATGGTATGTTTTTAAGTAGGGACTGGTCGAAGCAGCTACATGGCTATTTCGCGACAGACTGGTCTCACCTATGGCTTCCAGAGAACAACAAGCCCAACAAGATCAAGGTAAATCGTGAATGCTACCTTAAGTTCATGGTCACCGATTTGAATGATCCAAATGAGCCATTTACACCTTCTGCTGATTCACCCAAACTACAAGGGATGGATACCTTTTTCGGCAATTTCATGGCCGAAGCTTCAGCTATCACCAACCCAGAACAACAATCCGAGATTATAGCATATGCATAGACAACAAACTCTACACAATGGTCTGATGCACCCGATAAAAATCAAATTTGGTCTCTTTATTTCGATGGGTCAAAATCCAAAGAAGGAGCTGGTGCAGGCTGCGTTGTTATCGATCCGGCAGGTAACAAAACATTGATTGCATGTAGGCTAGAATTTGAATGTACTAATAACACTGCAGAATATGAGGCTTTACTGCAAGGTCTCAGAAAATCTTTAGACATGAAAATTCAAAACTTGACTGTCTTTGGTGACTTCGAAATTGTGGTTAGACAGGTAAGAGATTCTATCCACTGTCTGTCTCCACATCTTAAAAGCTACCAATCTGAGGTATGGAATTTAATGAATAAATTTTCTGCTTTCAATATAAATTCTATTCCTAGATTGAATAATTCTGAAGTAGATCTATTAGCTAACATAGCTTCTAAACTCTTTCCTGTAGAAGGCTTTTCCCCAGATGCATTCTCCGTCGAACTGTTGTTCAGGCCATCCGTTCCCGACAACATCACGAACTGGAGAGTCTTCGACAACGATCAACAGATTATTAGCTTCCTGCATATGGAAGAAAATTTTCAAGGCGCGGTCATAGACAAATGCACTCACGACAACAATTTGCGCGATTTCACAGTAATACCAGATCCAAGAACTCCTGAATCTTCATTAGACATGGTAAATTCGATCCCTAAATCTGTAGTTAGATTAGAGAAATTTTACGACCTTCAAGATAAATTCAAAAAATCGGTCAACTGTAAAACCAATAGTTCTTCATTATCATATGAGAAAGTAAACTTAGTTACTAATGAAAATCCGCAGTGCATTAATTTAGGGGTTGGGTGTTCTGAACAGGAAAAGGCTGCATTCATTAAATTATTTAAATAATTTAAATATGTCTTTGCATGGACGTATGATGACCTTAAAACTTTCGACCCTAACATCATACAACACGTCATTCCTATGAAACCCCAAACCTCACCCTTTCAATAAAAATTGAGAAAAATTCACCCTAAGCTTGAACCGACCGTTAAAAAAGAATTGAATAAACTCCTGAATGTGAAGATAATTTTCCCTGTTAGGCACACTCAATGGATTTCTAACCTTGTCCCTGTCTGGAAGAAAAGTGGGGAAATCCGACTATGCGTTGATTTCTGAAACCTTAATAGAGCGTCTGATAAAGACAACTATCCTGTCCCACCCATGGAACAGATCCTTCAACAGGTATCTGTTTCTTAGAGGCTATCCTTACTGGATGGTTTCTCGGGGTACAACCAAGTCCTGATGTCCCCTCCAGACCAGCTTAAAACTACTTTCCGCACTCCATGGGGCACCTACGCTTATCAAAAAATTCCCTTTGGATTGATTAATGCCGGTGCCACTTTCCAGAGAGCGATGGACATCGCTTTCCGAGGCTTAATCAATTAGTCCATTGTAGTTTACTTAGATGATGTTACTGTATTTTCTAAAACCAAACCGATCATCTAGCTCATTTACAAGCCATTCTATAACGATGTCGTAAATACGACATTTCCTTGAATCCTAAAAAATCCATCTTTGCATTAGAACAAGGTAAAATCTTAGGATTTATTGTGTCAAGCAAAGGGATGATTATCGACCCCGAAAGGACTCAAGTCATCTCAAAACTTCCCCCTCCTACTTCCAAAAAATCCATGCAATCTTTCTTAGGCCAGATAAACTTTGTTAGGAGATTCATCCCCAGTTTCTTCGAAATGGTTAGACCTTTACAGAATTTAATTAAGAAAGATGCACAATATCATTGGGTACCCTTAGAAAATCAATCTTTTAATGCAATAAAAAAGGCCATAATAGATGCTCCCTCTCTCATGAGCCCTGACTTTTCCCAAGACTTCACGCTCTACACTTTTGCTTCTGACTGTTCCTACGTTGCAGTCCTAACTCAAAAGAACGCCGAAAACAATGAAGTACCCATTGCCTTTATGAGCTCTGTTTTCAAAGGCGCTGAACTTAATTACCCAGTGGTATATCAGCAAGCCTACGATGTTTTCAAAGCATTCAAGCACTTCCGGTCTTATATTTTGAAGTCTAGGATGAAAATCATTGTCCTGTACCCAGTCGTCAGGAACCTGTTAGTGCAAAAAGAACTAGGTGAAAAGAGGGCTAACTGGGTCACCTCCTTCCAAGAGTACGACATAGAAATCACCCCAGCTCATATAGTGAGAGGCCAAGGGTTATGCAAGTTAATTGTTGATTTAGCAGCTGGACAATAAGAAGAAAATGATACGTCAAACCTAGGACAACACAATCAAAATGCAATCTGTTGCGCACAAAATTCTGTCAGTCCCTGGTATGACAATATAAAATTATGTCTTGAACATGGGTTAGCCCCTCGTCACCTGGATCCCAATAAAATAAGAGCGTTGAGATTAAAGTCTGCCTCCTTTCATTTGGTTAATGGTATTCTGTTTCGTCAAAATTTTGATGGCGTACTGATGCGCTGTCTTGAGAAGGACGAAGCAGAAAAAGTCTTACTAGAGTTGCACGCAGGAGAAGCTGGTGGTCATTTTGGTGGTGACACTACTGCCCATAAGGTTTTGAGAGCCGGTTATTACTGGCCCATGCTTTTTAGAGACGCCCATGCCTTGTGTCATAAGTGTACTATTTGTCAAAAAGCATCAGGGCGGTTATAGAAACCAGCATTTCCTTTGCAGCCTGTCTCAGTAGACTCTCCTTTTCAGTAGAGGGGTCTGGATATTATAGGTCCGATCAATGCACCATCCTCTCAACAACATAATTTTATCATAACAGCCACATATTACTTTACCCGGTGGTCTGAAGCTTCCGCATTAAGAACTGTCAATACCAGTCAGGTAATTGCCTTTCTAAATTAGAATATTATCACTCGTTTTGGTATACCTGATTGTTTAGTGTTCGAAAACACTTATTATTTTTCATCCCTTGAGATGAGCGAGTTCACTTTAGAAGAAGGAATTAAATTGAAGTATTCTGCTAGCTATTACCCCTAGGGCAATGGATTGGCAGAATCAAAAAATAAGAACTTGATTAAAATCATCAAGAGAACGATGGCTGAAAATCACAAAAATTGGCATAATGCACTGTTAAACGTGATTTGGACTGATAGGGTAACACCAAAAACCGTTGTAGGTAACTCCCCCTTTTTTCTCGTTTATGGCAGAGAAGCAATTCTTCCACCACACATTCTTCTTCCTTCGCTACAGTTATCACAGAAAATACAAGAAGAAGACTGTCCCCCTTTGGAAAGCCGAATTAATGCTTTAATGAAGCTAGAAGAGGTAAGAGCCCAAGCTAAACGTAAGTTAGATCAGCATCAACTATTGGTTAAAAGTTGGTTCGATTCTAATTTTTCCTCTGATAGGAATTTCAAAGTGGGTGATCTCATCTTGAAATGGGACAAACCGCATGAGGGAAAGGGAGAGCACACAAAATTTCAAAACGTATGGCTTGGACTGTTTTTAGTTGCTGAGAAGTTGGGTCCCAATTCTTTCCGATTGCAGAATCTAGAGGGGCAGCCTGACACCTATCCGGTGAATGGCCAAGCTCTGAAAAGATATTTTTCTTGATGACAACTCCTTGTATAGTATGTACATATTTTTCTTTTGTTTGCTTTTCTTTCGTTGTTTTGATTTTGATTTCTCCTTTGTGCTTATCAGTTTTTTTTGTTGTTTTTGGAAATACACATACCTGCATGCTGAACTATTTAGACAAAGAAAACAAAAAATTCCTTCACTGAAATGACTGCTGAAAAATTGTATAAACATCAATTGTATACTTCTGAAATTTACATTTGTGTTGGCAAAAAACTGTTGTTTGAAAGAAGTTAACTGATTTCGATCTCTGAGTAAAGCCTGTCACAATCATCTATTATCTTTTTACGCTGTCCCTATTACTTAATGGAATGACTCAGAATATGTCTCCCTACTTTAGAAAGTTGGTTCTGTAAATAAGCCATCACTGGATCTTAATAAAGGATAGTTCTAAAAAATTCTGTTGAGGTCTGTAAAAAATATGTTAAAATATCATAATTTTCAGCGTCACCCCGCTCGACTATATATCTTTGAAAAACAAAATAAATCATTAAAAGAGCTGTGGGAAGTGTTTGTAAACCCGCCGGGATACTGAACAGGTCTGCTGGCAGCGGGTAAATGCATGCATGATGCCAAGACAACTTCGTCGGGGTACTGAACAGGCCTGCTGGCAGCGAAGCAATGTCAGGTATATGAAAATTTGTAAATATGAAACCTCTTGACCTTAAAATGTCCTTTATTCTGATCTGGAATTTCTTGGCAGGATACAGATATCAGAGTGTGTTAAATGTCAACCCTGTCGAGGCTATGGACGCCTGCTGGCAGCAATGGCTTTGTCAATAGTATTGGATATTTTATCTTTAATATCGTGGCTCACTTGTCTTAAGACTGTTATTAGTTTTCATCCTTTAAACACTGCTGGAATATTTGATTAATAATGATGTTTACACAATTTTTTGGTTGTTGTTTTTGAGTTAGATTTTTTCTCATTATCCTAATCTGAATTTGTTCTTTTGGTAGAGATAACTTCTTCTACCAGTGTGTCGCCATTGTTGGTAGCCAATTCACATTTTTATACTGTCCTTATAAGCTGCCTACACCAGAGTTTCGCAAACTTTGATTTTCGTCGCAACCTTCGAATAAAACGACACTATTGTTTTATATGTGTTTGCTCACTTGCCCTTGTTCTTGTTTTCATGACTGCAAGCATGAAAACTTTGTTTTAGAAGTCACATTAAAATCGTCACTGGATTATTTTGGTTACTCTTGTCCATATGCTCATTACGTTTCCAATTTGTTTATCGTTATACAATTGACAAGACTCCAATATTCTTATTCGTTTGGCATTCTTTATTTGTTAATATGACTTCGTTTTACAAGACTGTGATGATATTCTTTTGATCGAGTTTGTGATGCATTGGTGATTTGATTTATATGTTCTTTGATCGATTCCCTTGACACATTGGTTTCATGGGAACACATTGGTGTTGTGGTTAGACCCTTGGTATAAATTATTTCATACAACACATAGTTCATATAATCGAACCCTTGGTGTGATTTCAAATTATTGCTTTGGTTTTAAAACTATGACTATTGCTCGCGCAAATGTTTGGTCCACGTATCATAGATTTTATTAATTGTTTAAATGACATAGTTTTTAACCTATGAAATAATGGTTTGAATCATTGTATGCGCCGACGGTTGTACCATGGGATATGACTGTTTTGCATGGGCTGAACTAGCTCCACCACCTTCGCACGTTTTGTCATTAATATTTCCCCCCTATCCTAGTTCACCTTTGCTAGTTTTCGAGCGAGCCTGTGAGCTATTGACCCTGTGTATACTCTGTTTGAACCCTAGTCCGTGCACCTTGCTCACCGTGTGCTCCTATCTATGGCACTGGTGGTGTGCATAGAGCCAAATGGTAACCAAGCTCTGTTGTTGTTCGATAATGCCCATAAAGATTTAGAAAATAGTGGGTGGCTCATGTTTATACAGAGGTTCGAGGGTTTCGACATTTCGGTTGCCCAACAATTCTCCCTTACCTTTGACGGGCGTAGGGATAAAATCAGTGACATACAGCTCAAGCTGAATGAAGAATTCATAAGCTCTGCTACAGGATTGTCGGCTACAGGCCAAAGGTGGTTCAAAAATTCCAAAGTCGACGAGGTGTCGTGGCCTTTTCTATTCGTATCAAGAAAGGTTGTGTCCTTTGATAAAGGTATGCCTATTTCTACCCTTAAGCCTAGGTGGCATGATCTTTTGATAATCATCAAACAGCTGGTGACCTGTGAAGGTCGGTATGGCTTGGTTTTTCTGTATCACCTCCGATTATTGATGAATTTCATGGGCTTTCCTTTGAACATGCCACATTACTTCTTGCGTAGTCTTTACAAGATGTCTAAGAGGTTCAAACGTGAGAAGGCTAATAGCAGCTTATTTCATCACGGATTGATTAGACTCATTATCGTCCATCATTTGAGCCTTCATGGCGATAATTGGCAAGCCTTTCTATCTTAAAATGGCTTTGCTAATCCAGAGTCTGTCCAAATCGACAAGGTTGTGGTCAGTGAGACTCTGGCTGGACCGGCCATGCCACTTCATATCCTTTTACCCCCTTTTAAAACCTCGGATTGCCTTGACTTGGACCTACCCGATGCCATGGCTAACCCCTATGCTAAGGATGATTTTAAGGCTGTCAAAAGACCTGCGAGGAAAAAAGACAGAGGTGACAATTCTATCAATAGAAAAGGGAAGAAAAATGCTCGATTGATATCGAGACTTGCTCGGAATAAACCTAAACCAAACGTCGACCAAAAGCCCATAGTTCTGAGCGAGGACTCGGACTCTGATATTGAGAATTTCCTAGCTGAAGAGTACCCCTATTCCCATGGACTATGCTCCAAGCAACCCTATGACTATGTCTCTAACTTACCCCCTTGCCTAAAAAACAACCCAAATTACCCAGGAATCAAGCTGCATAATGAAACCCCTGGTAATCTGAGCAAACCCTTGCCTGTGTTATCAAAGCCCGAGCAACCATCATGTATCCAATGTAATGTGTGGCTAGAGCATTATTACATCGACGTTCCCTTGTTGCAATCAAAGATCAAATCATTATAGGAATGGGTGACAGTGCTGGAAAAGGAGAATGACAGGCTTCAAGCTAGTGAAAGAAGCAAAGAACCACCGGTTCGACTGTTTTTAGGAATGTCGAAGTGGAAACAACCTTCGTCAATTCCAAGTTATCATAATCAAATCCTTTTCTTATTGTTCAGGTATGAATTTCAATATTAATTTCGTTTTATGAGTTGCTTGAATTAATATAACGAATTGGGTTTTGATTTAGATTAGCTCTGTTCATTGTAATACATTCGAAATGATTATGTCATAAGTTTGATCATCAAACCGGTATGTTGCGGATCATGTACAGTAGATTCATTTTGCTAAAATTAAATGTAGTTATGATTTGTCTATGCAATTTTCTCGTGCCTAGTTTAGTATAAGCAATTGATTGGTTTTTTATTCGGTTTGGTTTGTTTTTGAATCAATTCTATTTTAAAGTCAATGTGGTTCGATTTTGATTAGTTTCGTTTGTTCCTAATAAACTCAAAATGACTCTATTGATTTTGATTTATCAAGAATGACTCTGTTCTTTATTGAATCAATATTCTCGTTTGGATTTTGATTATCTTTGACCTGTGCAAAATATCTATTTGCTATAATCGTGGATTTGTGTTGATTCATAACGATAGTGTCGACCCCAAACTGTTTCTATTCGTTCTTTTTTTATTTGATTTGCAATTGACTGCTGCGTGCCACGTTTAGCATGATCCTTTGTATATGTCTGATATAGTTCTATGCGCTTGAAAAATGATCCTGTTGATGTCAATTAGATTTGGTTCACGAAAATGATTTCACTATTGTCGAATGATCTGATGCGATTCTGTTTACCCCGAATTGGTAATAACAAATTGAACAGAGTGCATGTATCTCTGTTATCACTTGATTGACCACAATTTCATTTGCTCTCGAATTAGCATAAAAATTTGATTTGGATAATTCATTTGATTTTCAAATAACAATTAAATATTTGTTTAATAGTTTTGAATTGTTTTTAAAACGATTCTATGTTTAATTTAGACCAGCTACAGAATCACAAGATTCTGTAGCTAGTCTTAAAAATTAGATTTTTGTCAATTTTATCAATAAAATATCCTCTTGACTTGTCTATTATTGTCCTCTTTCAGGTACATTCGAATTGCAATGATCAATTGGGCATGCTGTGGCAGTTTAGGAGATATTTGTGTGATGTATTTTTTATTTTAAGTTGTTAGCTTGAGTCAGAAATAGAGACTTGGGATATTATCCCAGATTTTTGTAAACTATTTTGATAATTCCCACAGGGATGTTTTACCCTGTGGGAAGTCTTTAAATACTTGTTATTTTTTGTAATGAAAAATCATCATCACTGTGGGAGAACCAGACTATGGATTTATGATTCAGACTGAGATGAAAGTTGATGTCTTGTAACAACTTTCACTTTCAATATATCAAACTTTTGTTTCAAGTTTTTTGCATATCAGTTTGTAATCGGTCATCGACTACTTTAGCTATCATGATTCATTGCATGTGATATGATTTGATTTATATGTTATCCATATCTGATCTTCTCTTATTTAAAAAAAAAAATACAACAATTATTTCGCTTCAGTTTAATGAATTACATGTTTACCTTTTTCGTTAAATGAATCATTTTTGTACAGATCTTTGCACGCAGATTTATATAACTGTGACGATTTGTAAATCATAAGATTGCTGTAATTTTTTATGTCTTGTTTGTCCTGTAATTATATTTGAAGAGCACAACAACTTTCCATTTACGAGAAGCTCGTGGAGAATCTGGTGCGGGTTTCCTCCCACCAAACAGCTGAATCGACCATCATACACAGGACAAACCTGAAGCATTACTTTAGGTCAGTTTGTTATTTGTTATTTGATAGTTAGATTGTTAGTATAATTTAATTAGTTTATATAGACATATGTATAGTTTAGATTTGTAGTTAGAGTTAGTATTTTAGTTGTTTAGTTTAGATAGTTTTTGTTTAATTCCTTTTTCATAAAATTATAAAAATCAAAAAATAATGGTTTCGCTGTCTTAGGACAGATTACAAATGACTTTTGCAGGTTTTAATTTAAATATGTAATTTGTAAATATTGTATATTTGTAATTGGATTTGATTCTGTTGGTAATTAGACATTTAATTTTATGGAATTATAGTTCTACAATTTACGTAGTAGATTTTTATTTTAGATTTATGTTTTAGTTTTCTTGAATTATTATTTTTATTTAGATTGGTTCCTTAGTATAGTTTTCTTTTGTTCCCTTAGGACTTAGATCGTCTAACGGAGCCGCTAAATCCATCAGGGTGGGTTATCCCAAACGACTTGGGTTATTTAGACAACCTCGGACCGGATCCACTCTTCCAGTTGGCGAGCGTTCATTTTCGCCGATCAACAGGTTTCAACCTTGTCGGTTGAGGTACGCTTGTCTTATGAACTCCAAATTGATCTCCTCTTCATTTGTATTCTTCAATTGTAGACTTGTGTGTAGCCTCTTTTTTGGCTTGAATATGATGAGCAAATTGCATAACTTCCATAGAATTTCTAAGATGTCTTAAGAAAATCTCATGTTTAATGTCTTGTTTTAATCCACCCATGCAGGCTTCTAACAAATGTTCATCACTTATGTCATCCACCCTTGTGGCCAACACCTGAAATTCTTAATTATATTCTTCAATATGACTGAAGTGCTTGATTTTTGTAAATTAACCGAAGTAGTCTTGTTTCCACACTTTCCTATATTGTGCTTCTAAATCTCTTGTAAATAAACCCAAAGTATAATGATAAATATGGGGCTTCCTTTTAACTACCCATTGATACCATTGATATGGTTTTATATCAAAGTTCAAGGTTGCTATGTGAATCCTTTTCTTATCATCCATAGTATTATGTAGTTCAAAATATTTCTCTATTTGGTTCACCCAGGTAAAGACCTCTATTCCATCAAACTTATTTAATTCAATCATGGGAAAGTTGAATTTACGACCCCCACCATAATTAACTCCACTATTAGAGTCAAATAATCTATAAAATTTCTTATTATCAATAAGTTGTTCAATGCGAATACTACCTTTATTTTCCCAAGTTCCTTTCATTTTGATATTTCCTTTAGAGCATCTCTCCTCTAGAGCATGAAATATCATGGAAGATAGGGAATTTTGAAATTCCTTTATGGATTTTTGTATTTATTCTTTATTTTCATCCATCTTATTTTTCATGCCATCCATATTATTTTCCATGTGTGCACTATTTTCATTTATCTTCTTATCCATCTTATTTTCCATTTCAGCCATATTTCTTTTCATAGTTTCATCCATCTTATGTTCCATTTGTTCCCTATTTTCAGTGATCCTCTTTTCCATTTGGTGATAGATCTCTTCGATTTCATCTTGAGTCATGGTTGAGATCTCTGGAGGTTTAGCTGGTGAAGTAAATTTTGGAGGATCTATGTGAGAAAATAATAATTCCCCTATTTTCCCTCTTTATTACAAATTTCAAATAAACAAAAATATATATTTCAATAAAAAATTATGCCAATTGTAAGTTACGTACCTTTCAAGCCCTTAATTTGGAAACCCTTAATTTGGAGTCTGTCCTCCTGGGCGACCTTCCTTATGATGTATTTATGAAATTTTGGCCCATTTGAGTCTAAACTTTCAACCTGTAATACTTTGAAATATCTTGTCTACAATTCCATAGGTATGATTAAAATTGGATGTTCCAAGTGAAATTTAGGGTAACTTTCCCAAACCTTATTGATTTTTGGCCTTTCTGGGAGAGCGAAGTTGAACATAATGCCACGTGTCCAATATTTAATACCTGGATTTTAAATTTGTACCAAAAATACTATGGATTTTCCTCTTTAAAATGCAACTAGTCTCATAAAATCTAGATTATCTCTGAAGAAGATATGCATGTTTTCCTAGAACACATGTTTGAGACTAGTTATAGGAATAGTCAAAAAAACCTATCTTACACAAGGTATATATCCAAAATTATAATGACCCATAAGCTTAGATTTTAACCACAAGTACCTTGCGACATATTCTAAATAACCTCCAAGTTTTGTTGTTTGAAGAGTCCTAGAAAAAAAGTTATAGAAAAAATGCCAAGATGACTCGCTTGAAGAAGAAAAACCCTAGGATTGATGCTCTAATACCAAATGTTAGGATCCAATTCCTTAAAAGAGATAAAAAGTCAATGAATACAATCCACTTCGAGTGTGAAACCTCCTTTTACAATATATCCAATTCAGAATACAATATGAGATGTGATAAGATGATCCTAAGACTAGGTCTCCTTGGTGTATATATATAATGAAAGGGTACCATGAAGGGTTCTAGCCGACATACAATTATAATACTATAAATGTAATAAATCAATATCTAGGGCTTAATAAGGGGTTTTACACATAAAATTGGGCTTTGTTTAGGTCTTAACACTACAGTTGACTTATAATATCTTGGGTGCCCAACATACGACACATTATGCATTTCCCTCATCACTGTATTTTTCATCTCACTAGAATTTGACACACATACCTTGCCTCTATACAAGAGAATTCTATCCTCTTCCATATCATAATATATAAATTTTTGCTGTAAATTTCCTTGTTGTAATGTTTCTTTTATTTTTAAATAGTGCTAATATGAATTTGTTGCTACAACAATTTTATCTTTCAGATCAATCATGTACATGATAATGGATGCAATATGCATTTCATGATATCTCCATATGAGTGCATTAGAAACTTGATTTTCTTTTCCTTTGATGTGCTTAATCTCAAAGTCATATTCACTAAGGAATTCCAACCATGTAGTTTGTCTCGCATTTAATGTTGGCTATATAAACAACTGTTTCAAACCATAGTGGTCTCTCCTTAGCTCAATGTTTCTCCCCATGAGGCAATGTATCCACTTTTTTAATGCATGAATAGTGGTTTCTAATTCCAAGTCATATGTAGCATAATTCCTCTCATGCTCTTTTAATTTTCTGGACTCATAGCATACCACATAATATTTTTGTGTGAGGACTCCATCGAGCCCTTCCTTGAATGCATTAGTGCACACCAAAAACAATCATTCGGATATGTAATATTTAGAATTAGTACATTTGTCAAGATGTGTTTTAGCTTCTGAAATCTCTCTTCACACTTGGGAGTCCATTCAAATTTCAGTCCCTTATTTTGCAAAGAAGTGATTGGCTTGCAATCTTTGAGAATCCTTTTATGAATCTTCAGTAATAACCAGAAATACCCACAAATGATATGATCTCTGTTAAATTTTTTGGTGTTGACCAACCTCTTATAGCCTCTATCTTCTCAAGGTCATCTGTTATCCCCTTTGCGAAAATTATATGCCTGAAGTAGTGATTTTTATTTTGATAAAAGATACAATTACTTAGCTTAGAGTACAATTTATGCTCTCTTAAAACTTGTAACACCATTCTTAAATGTTTCTCATGTTCCTCCTTAGACTTATAATAGATGATTATATCATCTAGGAACATAATTACAAAATTTTCTAGGTATTCCCTGAACACTCCATTCATCAAGCACATAAAATCAACTAGGGAATTTGATAGTATGAATGGTACTATCATGAATTAATAATGCCCATATCTTGTCCTGAATGTTGTATTGATTATATATTCTTCCTTTATCCTCACTTGATGATATCCTTATATCAAGCCAATCTTGGAAAAGATTCATGCACCTTTCAGCGAATCAAATAAATTATCATTTCTTGGAAAATAATATTTGTTCTTTACGGTGACCTTATTCAGCTATTTGAAATCAATGCACATCCTTATGGATCCATCTTTCTTCTTCAAAAAATTAACTGGGGCACCCCAAGGTGACACACTTGGGTGTATATACCACAGGGTCTCCACTTAATGAACCTATGACATATCACGTGCATTCGTGGGATATTAAAGAATACCCCTAATTTCACGGGATATTAAAAAATACCTCCAAAAATCCTTTTGTTGAAGCCCCCCTCCCAATACATATTTCCAATAAGAAAACCCCTATTTTTACGAGATATCCTCTATTTTTATGAGATGACCCTTTCCATACTCCTTAATACCTGTAACCCCCCTCTATACCTGCAATATATAGACCCTATTTTTCACAATTTAAAAACCCCCTTAATGAATGAATGTGATAAGATATTGGTCAACAAAGTGAAGCCCCCATGGTATATACCCCTTCCTTAAAATATCTTCAAGATACATCTACAACTCCTTCAATTCTGGTGTGCCCATTCTGTATGGTGTCTTGGACACTAGGGAAACTCTTAACACCAAATCAATAGATAAATCTATGTCTCTCTTTGGTGGCAGTCCTAGAATTCCCCCACAAAAATATTCAAAATACCTCAAGATTGGATGGTATTCAATGCTTGCCACTTTATCTCTAGTTGCCTCTTCCATATGGTCTATATAAAATTGACATCCTTTCCTAAAACTCTTTTTTCCACTGCATAGTTGAAATTTCTCTAATAACTAAAAATCTTGGAACGCCTTGAACCTTTCCTTGCTTCCCTTCTTCATCCAGACATGTGTTTGTCTTGTTGTAACAATTTAGGACAACATGGTGTTTTTCCAACCAATCCATCCTAATTAGACAATCATATGAACCCAATGGTATGATGTTCACATCTACCTTTGTGCTGAGTCCATTCATGTCTATTGGACAATATTTAACCAATTCATTGATTTTCCTCTTATCCCCTATGGCTAATTGAACTAACCAAGATTTTTTATGCTTACACATTTGCAAGTGAAATATTTCAATAATTTTATATTTCATGTAACGATGGCTATCTCCAGAATCAATTAAACTTGCTATGGGATGCTTATCAATATTACCTTCCCTTTCAATCATGGGGGGTTGATATTCTTGTTTCTTGTTGTCTAAGGATGCATAAATGATTGACATGTTTCCTCCCATGTCTTCCACTATTTCAACTTCCTAAATGTTGTGTACAATCCTCATTCTTTCTCCTTTGTGAGGACAATGATCCCTATATAAGTGATTTCCCTCACATCCCCAACATTGTACATGCTACTTGCTTGGTATTTTCACAAATGAATCTACAGTCTCATGTTCATTTTGGGTTGAATGACCTTGTTTATTTTCTTGGGAGTTTTTCTTGAAAAAGGGTGGCTTAAAACCTTTCTGCCTTTGATCCTTTTTACCCTTCATCTTGTCATTACAAGATTTTTGGAAAACTATCCTTCCTCTTCTATACTCATAAAGATGATTTTCTCTCCTTATGGCCTCCTCCAAAGTTCTAGGGTTATCATATTGTATCTTGTCACTATAGAAGGAGTGTAACCCACTCATAAACCTTTGGAGTTTGACCTTCTCATCCTTTATGAAGTCCACATACTTCAACAATTCAAAGAACCTCTTCTCATATTCATCCATTGTCATGCTTCCCAACTTGAGTTTAAAGAACTCTTTCATCTTCCTTTCATAATAATGTGAGGACAAATTTCTCTTGGAAATATCCTTTGAACTGCTTCCATGCGATACTCTTCTCATCAAGGTTCATGGCTTGCTTAAGCTGATCCCACCACATGGATGCCTTTCCTTGCAAGTGGGAGGTTGTAATTATAGTTTCTACCCTTGAGGGGTAATCATGCAGCGGAAAATATTTCTTCATTTCCAACAGCCATGCCTCAACCTCTTCTCCTTTCCCATGATCACCATTGAAATGTTGGGTAGGTGTTATANGTGCGTGAGATTTGATGACTACATTCGATGATCCCATCACTTGACACTTTTTGTGTGCATGTGCACTAGGCACTTCCCAAAGGGGGGTCCTAGGATTCCCCCCCTAAGTTACGTGAAACATTCAGCTCCGGGGCAATGCCCCAATTCAGTTTTGGGTGATTTTTTCTATTTTAGCTTTTTTCACTATTTTTAGTGGTTTTATAAATTAATCCTGATTAAGGGATTATGGTTTCGGTAGCCGAAGAATACCTAAACTAGTGTAAATATTGTATTGTGAATGGTGAAATTAATACAATGAAGAGTTGAGAGGTGTGACACCAAGGAAGGTTGGTTTTCTCCCGGTTAAGGTTTTCCAATGTAAATCTTTGTGTACTATGTGTATGAGCCATTGATTGATTTTTGTTTTTCTCAAGAATATGTATGCATTTATTTACTTCACATGTTTAAAACTTACAAGTGGTATCAGAGCCAGGTTTTATGAGGGGAGTTTGGTGTCAAACTCTATACAAGTTATTGGGAAGAACTTATACTGATGGGTGTAATAGTTCTATTGTCCCTTATCATAGAAATAAAGAATATATGATCCATATTGGCCTTGGAAAGAAGACTAAGTTGCAACATCAAAGATTGAGACATATTGGAGAAAAGGGTCTTCGAACACTACATGGTAAAGGTATGGTTGAAGGCATGTCTAATTGCCCCTAGATTTTGATTTATGTGAACATTGAATATATGGAAAACATAATCAAGTAAGATTCCCATCTGTCACTACAAGAGCACATGGGATCTTAGAGTTGATACACAATGATGTGTTCAGACTTGTGCCTATTCCACCACTAGGTAAATATTTGTATTATGTTTCATTCATAGATTATTTCTCAAGGAACACATGTATCTATTTTCTTAGGAAGAAATCCAAGGTATTTGCTAAATTTAAAGAATTTAAGGCTTTGGTAGAAAACCAGACAGAGAAGACAATAAATCTATTGAGGACAAATAATGGTGGAGAATTATGTGGGAATGAATTCAAAAACATCTATAAGAAGTGTGGTATATCAAGGCATATGACTAATCCATACACAACTCAACAAAATGGGGTTGTAGAAAGGATGAACATGACGTTGATTCAAAAATAAAGGAGCATGCTTAGTGATGCTAGGTTAGGACACGAATTCTGGGTAGAGGCAGTGGGTACTGCATGTTACCTGGTAAATAGATGATCATGGGATCAAATTTTGCTCAAAAATTAAAAGTTCTTGGAATCGCTTCAAATTGAACGAGAGCATAGGTCTCGTCGTTTCGAACCCAACGCAACTTGTTTGGGTTCAAACGGACGTCGGGAGAAAGAGATATCGCGTTCTCTTCAAAATGGCAAACAAGCAAAAAAAGGGATGCTGACTATACAGTCCGTACGAACGATGACGTGGTAGGCCGTACGACATGTGGTAGGCAGTTATTGGATAGTTGGCATGTGATATGGTTTGTTGGCAGTGAATGGGATGGCGACACATGGCCCAATTAATGGTCGCCACGTGTCACCTATTTGTTGGTTAAAATCTTTGCACTTGGCAGGAGTCGACCCCGTGACCTCCGGGGCAGGGTAAAGCTTTGGGAAAGGCCGCCCAACCGGTGCACTTGCACATGTCACTTGATATATATATGCATTGTAATATATTTAACATCGTATAAATGTGTTTTTGGGCGTGAACCGGGCCGGGGCTAAGCCCCAACATGTGGTTATATGTTGTATTGCATGCGACCGGTGCTATGACGGTTAGACCCACCGTAACATATGTTATAACCGTTTGAATGTGCGTGGTTTGATATCACATGTGACCAACGTATATGTGCATGGGTTTAAACCTTACGGTTATATCAACGGTTTTAAACTTAAGCCATGTTGTGTTATAGCGTGCGGTCATGTGATGACCATGTGCCCACGGGCCTTGGTAGTTGAGGCTGGCGCGTAACCGTTCGACAGTTTGGACCGGTTGTGAGGTTGCACCCGGTGCCAAGCTTTTACGCTTTAAAATGCGTGTGGGCTATGTTGAGCCAAGAGAGGTGCGTTTTGTAGATGTAGAGACAACAAGCTTGAAGGGGGGACTTCCAGGAAGCCTATCTACTTCAATTTTTGGCCAAACGAGGTGCCGAAAAAGCCCAGCTGGGGCTTTTTGGATGTTCTTAAGCCATTGGAGCAGTCTATTTGGCATTTTGAGCATTGTAAAGTGCATTTTTGAGCACTTTGATCAAATAATACAAATGATCCATTGGAAGCTGGACCAAGAGATGTAGCCCAAGAGAGGGGTGAACTCCTTTATCATTTGCTATGTTATGTGTTTTCTATTAATTGATTATGCTGCTGTTTATATGCATCTTGAATGAGTAAATCCTATTAAAGTTGTGTTGCAAAGTTGATCCATTTTCATTTTAACACATAAATTTAACTTGCAAATATTTTCAAGAATACAAGTCTTCTTCATTTTTAGATCAAGTTGGTATCAGAGCATAGGTTTTTTAAGACTTGATTATTTGCAAGTGTTTTGTTTTCTAATGCTCACAAGGTTGAAACTCACAAGAGGAGAAGGTCAACTTGTAGAGACAAGTTCTCATCCTTCAAGGAGGAAGCATATACCATCACCACAAGTTTCAAGGAGGCATTCACCAAGTATGGCTCATGAAGAGAGTCATGAACATGTTCTTGCAGAAGATGAAGATCTCAGAAAAGTTGTCATGGAAATGAGAGAGATGATGAAGATCTTGATAGAAAGGAATACAAGGTTGCA
>ML788706.1:232185-267927 GCA_009831015.1 Picea engelmannii | reverse complement strand
TTCAAGTACAAGATGATTCAAAATGAAAATGTCTCCTTGGTATATATAGGAGACTAGGAGGTATAATTACAACTAATGGCCTAAAGCCGACATAAATAAAATAACATTAATAATATAATATGCCCCAATTAAGGGGTAATGATTCAATATTAGGGCCTAACAGTACTAGACTAGACATTGCACATGCAGTGGGATTTTGAGTAGGTATAAGTCAAAACCAGGGAAGGAGAATTGGACAATAGTAAAGAGGGTTTTCATTTATTTGTGTGGCAATTCTAGTTATTGGTTGAATGTTGGACATACATGGTGTTATGAGGAAAATATCTCTATGGCTAGGGGTAAACCAAAACAGACGGAAATGATTGCAAAAATAAACTCTAATCTCAGGTATGCTATATAAAAAAATATGTTAACAAGACAAGATAAAGATCCTATCTCGTCCAGACATTCAATGAAGTCCACTGTTGAGCACTTGAATCAAAGAAATACACCTGCAACTTGTCCTTAACAACCAAGAAACACAGGCATATGGTGATAATATATAATGTTATCACATTCAATAACATAATCCATCAACATTCATAACAAATATGCCCATGGAATAACAATTCAAATATTTGCAAGATATTAATTGGACAAGAAAATAGTATTTCTATTAAAATGTAATCAATAGAAGTGAATGCATTACAAACTTTCATGTTGGCATGGTTCAGAACCGAGAAACTAAGTCCCTTCCAGCTGGGCCTCCACCACTTCAATCCTCTACCAAAGGCATGATCATATAAGAGAGACAATGAGGTTGTCAATCAAGTAGGGGAGAGCTTGGGGGATGAACATTGTGTTCAAACTGAAAAGAATAAAGGGATGCAAACTCAATATGAAGTGAAAAATTTCTCCAGAGTAACTTTTCTCTCAAAGTTGAATTCTTATCCTCTTTTCCATAGCTTGGATTTGGCCCATTTATATCCTTCAAGTGTAACTGAAGGGCCAAGTCAGAATGTTTCCAGTATATGGATGGTCAAGGATCATGGATCTCATGATGTGACATGGAAACCCGACACCATTTTTAATTTTGGCTACAAAACCCAGTGTACATCGGTTTTAGTGGTGCAACCTACGTATACACATGCTGTATAATAGATAGGGCGTGTATATGTGGAAAACTAATGTTTTTATCTCTAGGATTTGCAAAAAGGGACTTCAAGTCTGCATAGGAAAATGGAAAAATGACTTCTGAGAAAATTTTCATAAGGTGAGGAAAATCTTGCTATAACACATGACTGGGCTAGAGATATGGATCACAAAAGATCTACAAGTGGGTATGTGTTTAACCTATTTCAAAGATAAATCATTTGGATGAGAAAAAGATAGGTTGTAGTGGAATTTTGAACTACATAAGCTAGATACATGGAAACCACTCATGCATGCAAGGAAGCAATATGGTTGTAGAGATTGTGTTCAAGTATTAGGTCGATACAACAAGTAGTAAGATTAGATTGCAATAGTCAAAGTGCAATATTCCTGGAAAAGAACCCAACTTATCATTCAAAGACAAAGCATATTGATGTTCAATATCACTTTGTGAGAGACATGGTTGAAGATAAGAAGGTCTTGCTAGAGAAGGTTGACACTTTCAATATTGTTGCAGATCCATTGACAAAGTCTGTGAGCACAAAGAAGTTCTCCTAGTGTAGAGAAACAATGGAAATTACTGCCCTAGATTGTTGACTATGTAATATTGTGACCTCATGTATGCAAAGAAAACAACAAGTGGGAGAATGTTCGGTAGATGTTATATTTTTTGCATGTGTGTGTGGGGGGGTGTGTTAGATTTCATCACTGCATCTAACAATCCCATCACCTGTCAGCCTTTGTGGGCATGTGCATTGGGTGCTTCCCAAGGGGGGTTCCCATTGGGGGCCCATGATTTCCTTCCCCTGGTTCCACAAAGCATTTGGCTTTAGGGAGGCATCCCGAATTTTTCTTTAGGGTGATTTTTGCTATTTTATCTTTTTTTGCTATTTTTAGCATTTTTTAAAAATTAATCCCAGATTAAGGGATTAGGGTTTTGGTAGTTGCGAAATACCTAAAATATTGTATATATTTTATTGTGAATGGTGAAATTAATACAATGAAGAGTTGAGAGGTGTGGCACCAAGGAAGGTTGGTTTTCTCCCAGTTAAGGGATTCCAACATAAATATCTATGTCTTATGTGTATGAGCCATTGATTAATTTCAGTTTTGATTGAGAATCTGTATGCATTGCTTTAATTCATAGGTTTGAAACTTACATAAAATTTGGTGGCTTGATTTTCTTGAGTTCACCTTGCAAGATGTTGGCCTTAGGCCTTCTTCTATGTCTTCTGACATGAGACACACTTGGGTTGCTCTCTGGCCCTAAAATTGCATGAGTTCTTTTGGTGGTTTTCCTTAGAGAATGATGTTTCCTTCCCATGCTTCTTGACCACTTATCATTCCCGTGATCATCCCTTCTTCTTTGATATCTAGATGTTGTCAATTGTCTAACACTAACTATTGTTGGATTACTGAGAGGGCGGGTGAATCAGTAATAGAGAAATTGAATCCTTTTTAACATTAACTTCAGTCAGTAAATTGAGTTAAAGAGAGAGCAGAGGGAAGTAGGAGAAAGTGTGAAGGAAACTTCTCTGGGCATCAGGCCTCCCAGCAACTCCGAGAAGAAAACTCGAGCTCAAGAGCATTCCTGTGCTCAAATTCAGACACCAAAATATGTCTACGAGAGGTACAGTTAAAACTTCAGAATGATCATACCATCATCCTACAACAACAATAGCTAGACTGGATCATCCATGCCCGATCCATTCAATGTTATAAGGAAACATATACACAAGGAAATGGATAAAACTGACTATGATACTGCTATAATCAAACTTCCATTACAAAAATATAATGATCCTCAACTAGATCACCCATGCCCGAGTGTTTTAAAAAACTTTTACAGACAAAATGGAAAAGGAGAAGCTAATTTCTATTAACATGAAAGTCTAAAATCGATTACATAGCCAGAGAACAACTTTGGCAGAACAAAATTATAGTTTTGGAGCTCTGCTCAACCAAAGACCAACCATTTACAAAATAACATAACTCCATACATATACTCAAAATTTTTGTAAACAACAACAGAGGCATGCTTGGGCTTCCATGGTGCGTCATCTACTCAGTCAGGCTATGCAGGTTTTCCTTTGTCAGACACAATCTCAGATCAGTATGGGCTTGTAGGAAAAACCACTTGCAGGGGGTACCACAGGCTGAAAACTCTATTTTCCATGGCCAAATCCTCCATGCTTTCCATTTATGGGGTGAGGAGAGGTTTCAACCACCTTCCTCCTGATTTCATTAAATAAGTGCATCAGGCTTGGGATGGAGCCCTGACACCCACGAATTCTCCAGGCGGGATCATGACTTTCTCGAGTCAATTCTGGTGTCCAGAGGTTGTGCATATATTTCTCTGTAATTGACCCAGGTGCTTTGATATTTGCGCATCTCTTTCATTTGTCCCACGTGACCGTGGGCGGTGACCTCACACCTATCCCCTATAAAATTTCAAGATTTCGCAATTCAAAAGTTTTCACTCTCCTTGACTTCAAATAACCCAATATGCGAAATCACGAAATGAACCATATGTATCAATGGTTGGATCTGCCTAAAACCGACAGCTAAGATCACCTCTTCCAAAACTCTAGCCTCCCACCACTCGATTAGGAGCCTACCTTTCATCTAGCCCTTCTTCCATATGACTCTGGGCAGTGACAATGAGCCTGGTCCACATGCACGTTGCAATTTCGTGCTTCGCGAACTTGTGTTGCGCTTTATGCTCAAACCTCTGATAAGTGAAATCATGACGTTTAGATCAAGTGCCACACGCCCCTCTGGCTTGGGCGACCCAGATCTACTCGCTTTTGACTCCTTCCAAAACTCCTGAAAGTCGTTTCCCCGAACCATCAGATCGACTACCACTTGTCCCTATAAGATCCATGGTCCAGATCTAATTTTCATCATATCAGGACTTCACATCTCAGGAAGTTGAAATAATTCTCACCTCCCTTCTTTCAAATTCCTATTCTCTAAATTGCCCAGATCGATGGTCCACGACTTTTCTGGATTAACGACTCATATCTTATCGACATTTTGGAACTCGAGACATCGACATTTCGAGAACTCGGGCCATCGACATTTCTCACTTCCGGCTTCCCGAAATGACTTCCTCTGTGGTTTGGATCTGGTGCCATGTAACCCACTGGATTGGACAGCTAAGACTGAGCCTGCACTTGATTGGATTTTTTCCGACTAGAAGCATGTGTGCCTCGACCTTGGATAAAACACATTTGTGGATTTTTTAAACCCCTTCTTTCGCATCTGGTCACCCAATGACCAACTTCAAAGGAAAAACATCCCCTTGCAAGAATATGTGATAACATTAGGCTCCATGGGGGATAGATTCCTCCCATCGAGGCTCTAAGATCTCCTTTTGCAGTTCTAGTCGCCTTCTGTTGGGCTATGGAGTCAAGCTCGAAAACCCTGCTGAGGAATAAAAGCCAATAAGTAAAAATAAAAAGAAACACACATGATCCAAGGAGATTATTTATGTATAGTCCTAAACTAATTTATTTTTACACAATGCTAGGTGAAATCAAATTTCCACCATAGCCACTCAAGTAACTTCCTAACTGGAAGCCCTTTTATTCTGTCAGTGACTGATAACAGACAATGCAACCGTGACAACATAACGATTACATTCTTCATATTTCCTCCTAATGCTGAGGTCAGGATAAAGCTGGGTGACTTCAAAACATGAAGGAAATACAAATCCATGTATTACCTCACAGGCTCGTAGGTTAAGTGGAAAAATCTAGAAAATTGGTGGCAGAAATCCTACTCTGCTCCACATATTCTCATGTAGGGCCGAATGTCTCTGGGAGGCATAGGTGGGTGAGAGGATGATGTAGGATGACTTCTCCTGATCGATGGTTGCTCAATTACAGGCTCTAGAAAGGAGATAAACTGCCCATTTTGCTGCTCCTCTAGTTCTTCTAGTTCTTCTTCTTTGCTCTCCCAAGGGTCCTATTCATAATCATCATAAATAAGATACGTGGGAAAGTTATGCTCTTCAATTTTCTTCTCAGTGATTCCTACAGGCCAAGGATGGTTGATTCCCTCATGATGATTTTCATTAATGAAAAGAGGACATGGCTCTATTGTATGTTCTTGGAAATCCTGCATATCCAACTTAGAATATGATTCATAGTTGTCATATACAGGATGGTTTCTCCTTTGGTCAACAAAATCTAATTTAGGGCTCTGCTTCTCTTCATTAGAATAATCATCAAAGCTGGGTGAGCACAAAACTCCTCCATCTTGCAAAAATGGAACGATCTCCCAATCCTTCTTTTCAATCCCAAATGTAAACTCATCATGGGAAATCTCGTGAAGAAAAAGAGAACAGTCCTCTTCCACAATGGATTCTTCCTTTAAATATGAGACATCAGGCTCACCAGGGGCATAAACTAATGCCTCTACGACTATGAAATCTTCATTGTCATCCTTAGTAGAGTTGCCAAGAACATCCGCCTCAAGGACTAGAAAATCCTCTACGCCTTCTTCGGATTCCAACCTTTCTAGTTTGGCAGAGAGAGATTTTGCCAGTTCATTACTTTGTCCAAAGAATCTTCATCCTCCTTATGGTCCTCATCCTCATGACCTTCAGATTCCTCATATTTTTCATCCGAAATAGTCATATCTTGATCACTGTCCTTATGTTCCTCACAACAATTATGACAAATAAATTCAAAGAAATAATACCTTTGACAGTGCCTATTAAAAGCTACATGAAATTGCTTCAGGGAGGAAATGCTAGCAGGAGGTAAGGAGTGATACCACTCATGAGAATCTCTTGCTAATGAGAACATGAACATCTTCATTAATACATCCTCATGATGTATCTCTCACTCGTGCATGAGTTCATGAAACTCATGGAGATGCTGAGCATGGTTTTCCTCTTTACGCTCTGTAAATATGGGCAAAAATTCAACCCATTCATCCATAGTAGGGACAACATTAGGAAAACCAAGAACAATATAAAATTAAAAGGAGAAAACCTCTGAGCCATGATTTTTTCCATGTCGAACCAGTGGAGTCACAAATGATACTTTAACCATGGAGTCGCCAGGTGAATGATATGCATAATGAGTGTGTCTAGTATTTGTTCATCATCAAAGACCAGATCTGATCATTGTGTTCTCCCAGGGGTTACTGGGTGTATCCAGAAGCAGTCACACTGAAACAACATAGCCGAGACAATGGAGTCTCCAGGTGCATAGTTTCAATCTTCAAAGGTTTTGATGTCTGATGCACCTTCGGTCTCAGAAGTTCATTGTCATTCTACCCAAGGAAAATATTCAATTTCGTCCTCGACAACAATGCCATAAATGTTAGCACCAGAAGTCACCCTTGGATTGTGACAGAGGTAAGCTCGATACCCATCAGTGTTTGGGGTGAATGTTGGTTTAAATGTGGATGGTCAATGGCCAAAACTCAACAACATGAAATATGTTCAACACATAACTGGACAGGAAATTCATAGGGAAGTGAGGGTCACATTAACTTCAGTCAGTAAATTAAGTTAGAGCGAGAGAAGAGGGAAGAATTAGGAGAAAGGGTGAAGGAAACTACTCTGGGCATCAGGCCTTCCAGTAGCTCCGAGAAGAAAAATCGAGCTAAAGAGTGTTCTTGTGCTCAAATTTAAACACCAAAATATGTCTATGAGAGACACAATTACAGCTGCAGAATGATCAGACCATTATCCTACAACAACAACAGCCAGACTGGATGGTCCATGCCCGATCCATTCAATGTTATAAGGAAATAGATATACAAGGAAATGGCTAAAACTGACCATGATACTGTTCTAATCAAACTTCCATTACAATAGTATAAATATCCTCGACTGGATCACCCATGCCTGAGTGTTTTAAACAACTTTTACAGACAAAAAGGAAAGGGGGAAGCTGATTTCTATTAACATGAAAGTCTCAAATCGATTACATAACAAGAGAACAACTTTGGTATAACAAAATTACAGATTGAGAGCTCTGCTCAGCCAAATACCAACCCTTTACAAAATAAAAAAACTCCATACATATACTCAAAATTTTCGTAAACAACAACAGAGGTGTGCTTGGGCTTCCACGGTGCACTGTCTTCTCAGTTAGCCTATGCAGGTTTTCCTTTGTCAGAATAAAACTCAGATCATTATGGGCTTGCAGGAAAAACCACTTGCAGGGGGTACCACGGGATGACAAGTCTATTTCCATGGTCGGATTCTCTATGCTTTCCATTTATGGGGTGAGGTGAGGTTTCAACCACCTTTCTCTTGCTTTCATTAACTAACTGCATCAGGATTGGGTTGGAGCCCTGACACCCATGAATGCTCCAGGTAGGCTCACAAATTTCTCGAGTCAATTCTGGTGTCTAGAGGTCATGAATATCTTTCTCTGTAACCAACTCAGGCGTTTTGATCTTTGGGAATCTCTTTCCTTTGTCCCACGTGACTGCGGGTTGTGACCTCGTTCCTATCCCCTATAAAATTTCAGGATTTCACAATTCGAGAGTTTTCACTCCCCTTGACTTCAAATAACTTGGTATGTGAAATCGCGAAACAACCCGTATGTATCAACAATTGGATCCACCTGAAACTGACAACCAAGATCACCTCTTCAAAAAATCCAACCACCCACTGCTCGATCAAGAGCCTACCTTTCATCTAGCCTTGCTTCCATATGATCCTGGGCAGTGACTATGAGCCTAGTCCATAGGCGCGTCGCAATTTCACGCTTCGCGAACTTGTGTTGCAATTTATTCTCAAACCTATGATAAGCGAAATCACATTTCTCATATCGAGTGCCACGTTCCCCTCTGTCTTGGATGACCCAGATCTACTCGCTTTTGACTCCTTCCAAAACTCCCAAAAGTCGTTTCTGCGAACCATCAGATCGACTGCCACTTGTCCCTATAAGATCCATGCTCCACATCTAATTTTCATCGTATCGAGACTTTGCGTCTCGGGAAGTTGAAAGACTACTCACCTCCCTTCTTCCAAATTTTGATTCTCCGACTTTCCCAGATCGACGGTCCACAAATTTTCTGGATTAACAACTCAGATCTTATCGACATTTCGAGACTCGAGACATCGACATTTCGGGACCTCAGGCCATCAACATTTCTCACTTCTGGCTTCCCGAAATGACTTCCTCTATGGTTCGGATCTGGTGCCATGCATCCTTCTGGATCAAATGGCCAAGACTGAGCCTACACTTGATTGGATTTTTTCCGACCAGAAGAGTGCGTGCCTCAACCTTGGGTAAAACACATTTGTGGGTTTTTTAAACCCCTTATTTCACATCTGGTCAACCAATGGCCAACTTCAAAGGAAAAACATCCCCTTGCAAGAATATGTGATAACATAAGTGTTATATCAATCTAACATTATCATCCAATAACTACAGAGTAAATAAGAAATGAACAATGAAAAATCATACACATACACAATACACCGGTGTTTTACGTGGAAATCAAAAGTGGGAGAAAACCACAAAATTCTTTTTCTTATATGTCTTGAAGAATTACAATCATTGGAAGAACCAACTTCCTTTGTTTTCTAGCTGCAAATGGAAGGAGGCTCCAACCCCCTTTTTTCTCAGGCTACAGCCTAAGGGAAGCTCCAACTCCCCTATTCTATGGCTACAACCAGAAGGAGGATACAACCGCCTATGTTCTCTGGCTACAACCGAAAGGTGGCTACAACCACCTGTCCTTGCCCCGTCCAACTACCCTAAAGTAGAAGTTGAATGATGGAACCACTATCACACTATCACTGTGAGATATACCACTGTAAGCCTATACCAATAAACCTGAACCATCCATCAACCATGCATCAACCTGTACGTCAACCTGTAATCAACCTGTACCATAAACAAGTGCATCAACCATGCACCAACCTGGACCAAAACAACCTATAATCAACCTGTACCATAAACAAATGCATCCAACCATGTACCAAGTATGTACCAATCATGTGTCAACTAATCATCAACTATGACTCATCAAAATGTACAAACACCATCAACTATACACCTCATGTATGTTCCAACTCATCAACTACTTGTCTCAACCATGCACCCAACATGTACCTTAACCAAAATCCCTCATCAATTTCATCATCAAAATATGATTTGTAACTCTGTAATAGACCTCGTGTATATGATCACATACCTGCAAACCTTCCTTAAATTTCACAACAAGAGACTAGCATTTTCATCAACCTTTTCTTTAGTCTCACATCACTAGTTTGGGATTAGTCAACAATCCTAACTTGAAATAATCATAACTATGTACTTGTAATGAATAAATATTTGAAAATCATACACAATTTTCGTCAGTTTGTTTTATGCAATTCCTCCAGGTGGCACTACTTGGAACCTCTCATAAAAGGAGTTATATAAAAAATGACATACCTTGCTGAATTTTGGCTTATTCTAGAGAGCGACCTTGTAGAGCATTCCCTACATGGAATATTTGTTGAATATATCTGAAAATGTTACAGAGAATACTACAGACTATAATCTAACCAACACATTTGGTCTTATGGAATCTTTATATGTTATGACGAAGTTATGACGTTTTTACCTGAAACACCTGTTTAAGACTAGTTTCAGGACTAGCCACAAACCCTATTTTCCACGGAGTGTAACTCCAAAAATACAATGACCCACAAGCTAAATTTTTAACCACAGATACTTGGATATGTTTCCTCAATGTCCTATCAATTTCACAGTCTGAATCATTCTAGAAAAAAATCTATTGCGAAAATGGTGAGATGACCTGTAAATAACATACGTTATAAAGCATCATCAAAATAATTTATCCTCCCTTGAATTCTGGCCTTAATTTCTTTTCCTTCCCTCTGAAATTCAACTTATATATCCTTTTGTTACCTCAGTCACCTATATATACTCAATATTCTCAAGTGTGATTTAAAATGAGAGAGCCTTGCCTCTTATTTATACTCTCCAAGTAGCTTCCTTAAAAGCATCTTCTAGGTCACTTAACCCACTTCTAGGTCACTTAACCTATTTCTAGGTCCCTTAACCCATTTCTAAGTCACTCAACTTATTTATAGGCAACTTAACCTATTTCTAGGTCACTTAACCCATTTCTAGGCCACTTAACCTATTTTCCTCATTTTTAGGGTTAACCACTTTCCATAATTAGAAAGTTCTCTATTTCTTTATCATTTAAATATTCCTCCTTGACTTTGTCACCTCACTTTATAATCTTCTTTGATTTTGTCACTTCACTTTATTATTTAAATAATACACCTTGACTTTGTCACTTTTCTTTACCATTTAAATAACAATTTATTCTTTGCAAGATCTTTAACTTCTTTAACCTTTTGGGGCTTCAAGCCTACGTATGAGGGTCCTCCAACTTCGTAAGGCCATAACTCTCAAAATGTGAGGAGTTATGAGATGTTCCACATACCACCAGAAATAGAATGACATGTACTATCCACATAGAATAGTATAACTTGCAAATATATCAAAACTCATACCATTATACATGAAACAACCTTGGGTCCATTACCCAAACCTTTGTGCTACTGGAATTCACTACCGAACTTTCTTCAAGGGTTGACATCAATCACAACCTACCTTAATCAACAACTGTTTTCTTGGTGCCAGAGTCTTTGTTAACTTTTCTATGCAACATATTTATACTTTGAAGTATCTTTTCATGAAACTTTATAATCCTTTCATTATCTTCCCTATAGCTTTGCACTTATCTATGTAGGCTTCTCATAGTTACAATCTCCTACCTACCTCTCCTTCCATTAGACCGTGGCTCAACATTTCCCATGCTAACATGTAGACCCACAACCTCCTCCTCATGGATATAAGATCCCTGTCCATCTTCCATAAATACAGTCCTCATATAAGAACCAAAGCTATTTTTCTGTACCTCTAATTTTGCAAGAAATGTGCATGTAATAATTATTGTTAGCACATGCATACTATAAAACATTTCATTAATTAGAATACATGTTATTATTCATCTCAATTTATAACATTCCTCTCTGAAATATCTCTCTAATGGTTGTACTCCTACCTCATTTTGAGTTTTGAGCAAAAAGTTTCAACATTCACAAGTTGCAATCTCCACTCACTTATTGCTGCAGAATTTACTTTATTACTTTCTTATAAAATTTTAGTGCCGAATTCAAAATTATGGGTGGAAAAATGTCTTATCCTCCTTAATACATTTCTAGTGACTATTCGTTTGCTCAAATCAGAGCTCCGAGATGAATGTTATGGCCTGAAGAAGTTTAGATTGTTTTCCCATTTTATCCCTATATGCTACATGTGCCTTCTTTCTCTCCCAACACATTTTTCTATACCCATATTTCCAAATCCAACTCCATGGATGTATTGTATGGTTCATAATATTTCCACATACTGCTCCTGTTCCTCAAACATACTTCTGATCAAGGAGTTATGCCCTTTGGAAATAAATTGGTGCCAAAATTTTACCTTAATTGTTTCAACTGTAACTTTCTTATATGAGCTCTGTTTTTCTCCTGGAGTAACTCGTTGGATAATTCTCTCTGAGTTCTTCTATTTAAGATATAGAGACAAAGAGTATTGTACACTCTATTCTCACATCTTTTTTATTTCTTAAAAACATAATTTATGGCCTTAAAATCACCCCACAAGTTTCAGACATTCAAAAATATGAAAATTTCATAGGAAATTGATTGTTTTACTATTATAATAGCCTTTAAATATGAGTTGTCAATCCCAAATCTGGTGAAAACTCAGTCGATGATCTGCTAAAAATTCCCCAGGCTTGTAGATGAATCTTCGTCGTCGATGTCTAACTCGAAGCAATCTACATTGTTGATTTCCAACACTACAATGATGAATGACGATTCATTTTGGAAAACCAAACATGTTCATGAATCTCCCTGAATCCCGATCATCGACCATCAACCATTAATATTGACAAACCAAAATTTCCCACAAATCTCGTCGAACCCCAATCATCTACCATCGACCATCGAAGAATTTCCTTGGAAACCACTTGTTTACAAAATTCTCTGAACCTCTACCATCAACGATCGACCATCTCTTGGTTGGAATGACAACCATGCTGATGTGGTATGACATGTGGAAATTGACACGCCACTCTGGTTGATATGGAATGACACATGGATGCTGACATGGCATGAAACGCCACCCTCCTCTTTTCTTATCGACAATCGACAACTCCTCCTGCAAGAATTTGAACACCTCATTAATTTTTTCAACCCTCGATCAAAGATCATCGACGATCGACGATTTCCTTGGGACACATGGAAACTTTTGCCAAATTCTACCGATCCTCGATCATCGACCATCAACGATTGATGAATTCCTTTGGTCAAACCAAACTCTTTTCTAGACTTGCCGATCCGATCATCGACCATCAACAAATTATGTTGGAAAACTTGAACACTTAGAAATTTTGATGATGCCTTTTCCATCAGTTGGAAATTCGTGTCTCATGAAGTGGTCCCAAGTCACCTTAAGTCAAATCATTCCATCGAACCCCTCTAATCGTCAAGTCCACATCCAATTCATCTCAAGCTAATAAGTCAATTGTCTTCCTAGGTCACCCCATCCACCAAGTCATCTCGAGCACGTCAAGGTTATTTGTCAATCCACAACTCGTGTTCATGTCCAAGTGCACCGAAGGCACCCAATGAACTCAGGCCCAAGGAATGTGTGACCAAGGGAGTACGCTCGACAAGTGCATTCTGTGATCGCAATTCACGACAACTTGTGCTTGAAGGAACCTCGACTGCCCATCGCAATCCCCATGTGCATATTTCCCACTCAATCGATCCGTATAAGTCTCGACACTCCAACTCGTCAAGTCTCTAGCCAAGTCCACCCCACTCTTTTGTGCATCCAACTTGACTCATCAACAATTCCCTATTTGTTCACAGGAGCACCGAAGTCTTTGTAGCTTTTTTGCAAAGTGCCTTATTTGTTTGTAGGGGCACCCAAGTCTCTACAACCTATCCACACTATCTTTCCAATGGGCCAATATGTCCATCCGAAGTCTACCTTTCCAAGGAAGCCCCAAAATGTGTTCCTTGCCTTCGAGCCAAGGCGTCATGTTCAATCGAGTTGTCCCTCCACATTGGTGCAACATAGGTGCCTGATGCCACTCTAGGTGAGAGTCTTACAAACATGCTTTCATTTAATAACACTTGTCCCATCCACTTATCACCTATTCCACATCACCTCTCATCCTATTTGTCTACCTTAGATCTATAGTCGGAGTATCCAAGTTAATGACATGAAATGAATAAACCATAGAAAATTCAATATTTTTTTTCAATATGTCTTTGTTTAACTAGACACTGCAATATATTACACATACTCAAAAATTATAAACATACATAGACATGTTTTTTATATTACAAACATATCATTCTTTTAAAAAAATATTATTGTTTTATTTTTTCTTGTAACATAACTCATTAACTCAAAAAATAAAAATAATAGATGGTTAATTTTTCTCCTATAATTTTGTCATTCTTCAGTCATTTCCTAAACAATTTATATGCCACACTACTAGAAACTAATTTGAAAAAAATCCATTATTACTGCATCTAATCTTTTTTTTTATTTGCTTGCTATTTTTTAATCTATGTTTTGTCATAAATTCCTACTATAACCCTTGAAGCTAGCTTAAACAGGAGGATCTTGGAAAATTAAAGTAAAGGAAAGCATCATTGCATAACCAGTCCGATTCTCCAAACAACGGACGTAGTTGTATTGCAATGCAAATGTTGTATGGTATGCCACGATGTGTAATGAAGGATATGTTTGTAATCATCCTTGAATTAGATTTTATTTTCATGGATGGATTTGTGGGTTATATTTTAGCCTAAGAGTGCATTTTTCTCCAATTCTGGTTTTCTTTGCGTAACTTGATGTGGGCATATTTTATTTTTGTTATTCTATATTTTTTTATATCACATAATTTTTGTAGTGGAATCTTGACGACAAACTGTTACTGTTATTAGTGGTCACTTGGATTTTTTTTAGGTGCTTTAATTAAACAAACAATAACTCACATACAAGTAATTTTTCAATAAGCGAGAGTGGCATCCTTCTAATTTTTTATTTGAATATTTTAGATAAATATAGAGGTAAGTACTTTGATGGTTATTTTTGAGAAGGTCATTAACCATCTTTTGTAATGGTTTTTGATAATTGATTTATTTTTTGAAAACCATTTACATTGGATCTATGAAATTCAAATTTTGAAAGTAATTTAAATTAGATTTATGAGATTCAATAATCAACTTTAATTAAACTACAAAGGTTGAACTCAATTTCTTTACTAAATTAATAATTTGATTTATATCAACATATAATAATATGATCAACACCTAATATCATCTATGTCACCGTATACACTCCAACGCACTTATTCATATAAATTTAAAACTATTTCCAACTTATCCTACCTCAAAACCCACCTACACATGTCTTCCTTGCAATTTTTTCATAAGTTGTTAAAATGTATAACACAAAGGTCTTCACACAACAAAAGAAAAATATAAAGATGACGACTATTTTGCTCATAATGCTACTATCCATGCGTTTTCAAGGTATTCTGACATCCCACTCCAAAACTTACGTGTAGATATCTTCTTTGCATTATTTTGATAAGCTTTTCAAAGTGGTTCATAATGTTAAAGATGAAAACTATTTCGCTCATAGTAATACTATCCATGTGTTTCAAGGTATTCTAAGATCTCACTCCAAAACTTACATTTAGATATCTTCTTTTTATTATTAGTCTTTGTTGTAGGCATAGAGGGACTATAACGATAGATAATTCATTGACTTCATATTAGTTTGTCTTTTGATCACAAATATTTGCAGAAAATCTATTGTTGGAGCTAGGAAACTAAAAATAATTGTTTTTTATATAATAAAAAGTATCATATATGTAATGATTTGATTGGATAACAGATTGGATGTCTTATTGCCGGCTTCGCTATTCCTAATGTTTTATATGTTAGCATATCCAAACTTTTTGATCGTATACAGTCTTTTTGAATCATATATTTTTCTTATGCATTGCTTGAAGGTGGATTAATGCTAGCATTAGTTCAAATGTTTGTCTTAGCATTTTCTGCTAGCATTGTCTTAGATCATATACGGTGTTTTTTTTATTTGTACTAATCATATTGAAATGTTTAGATATCCAAGGTTTATAGTGATCGCTAATTCCAAAGTTTATAACCTTATATTGTGATTTATTTTTTTGTTTGTGATACTATTATTATTATTATTATTACTCCTTTGTATTTGTATTGAAATGTATTGACACTTTTTTTGAGGTGCTTGAATAGGCCTGACAACTTAAATGTTTACATGACGCGAGGTCCTCCAACCGGCCTGACAACTTAAATGTTTGCATACCGTGAGACCCTTAGACAACCTGACAACCTTAAATGTTTATCTATTCATCGAAATTTTTCATACAATGTTGCAGTGATTTTGGACAATATTGTTGTCCACCGCTAGTTGAATATGCATTGTATGTTTCATCCTTCTTCTAGCCTCACAATGCAATTTCATCATCGTTGAAGCTACATACATTGTTTACTGGTTTGGTGAGTGCTTCTTCTTCGTTGGTTCATCGGTTGCTGCTTGTTGTTGTTGTTTGGTTCACAATTCGACCTATGCTTCTTCCTTTCATCGTTTCAGAGTAGGTTTCCATGCCATAGTTTCATTTTCTATTCCTTCTTTGTTGTTCAGTGTTTGCAGTTTGCAAGTAAGAATGTTTGTTTATTTCTACTGACATGCTCGTCATATGTTTTCGGTTCCTTCTCTGCTTCAGATGTAGTTTCGTAATCGCTGGAGATACATATGTTGTTTGCTCGTTTGGTGGTTGTTTCTTGTTCGTTGGTTCGTTGGTTTGTCAGTTGTTGGTTGTGTTTGTTTGTCTCAAGTTTACGATTTGGGGCCCTAGGCTGCAGTTGGGCCTGTTCGTTCTTTCTCGCTGGTTTGGTGTTTGGTGTTTTCTTTTTTTTTCTTCGTCTTTGTAGGGTTGGGGTCCTGCGTTGACAATTTGAGTTGTTGTTTTTTTTTTTGTATTATTATTATTTTTGGGGTGCTTTATGGTGTTCAACCCCTACATCCACTAGTGGACATGCGGTTGTGTTATTTTCCCTATTTGGCGAGTTCGATATCTATTCTGTTGTGAGATTTTGTTGGTGCTTCAATGTTGACATGATAGAAAATAGTTGCATGAAAAATAGTTCGAGAAGTACATGTGAAATTGCAATATATGTTGTTTCTTTGTTAAAATAAAACACATGCAAGTTGCACTTATAAACCATGTATGGTTAAATGTGCCCTTATGACAATACATGTTCTTTATCCTCTATATAGACTGGTGTGACCATGATACAATTTGTCTTGTACTTGAAATATGATATGTACAACAAAGATACTGCAAACTTATTTTTCCATGTTTGGAAGCATATCTGGGTAGTTTTCCATGGAAAACCAAAATCTTGTATCGTGGGCACAACAGTCTATGTAGAGGATAAAGAACATGTATTTCCATGGGTGGAAGCATATATGGATACTTTTCCACAGAAAACCAAAAATCATTTAGCTATGGCCATGCAATTTCGTAATATTTTGTGCATTGTAATATAGTTTGGGCAGGGAAAAAAATTACATATTTACAACTATGGATGGAGAAGCGTAAAGGTTCAGGTTTCTGCCTATATTTTATACTATTCGTTGGGTCTCATTTACTGTATGTACATATTACTTGTTCTCTGGTGCATACCATCTTCCATTCATGTTCATTGTATTTTTTGCATTCCCACATTCAAACAAACATAATAGCTGGAGAAACCAACAGAGTCTTGACTGCATCGGTTGAAGAGGAGATAGAAAGGTACATGCTTGTACTGTTATTTCATATTGCGTTGTTTTTTATTTCATTTATTGTTTGTATATGTGTTCACCTAGTTTATCATATGTATATGTTGCGTACCTTCCTACATAATAACTTATCTTCATTACATGTCTTCCTGCATACTAACTTCCTTCATGTCCGTTGTGTTTTTCCTGCATTGCTACATTTAAACAAATAGAATGGTTGGGGAGGATGAAGGACTCTTTGGAGGGAATGTAGACGAGGAGTTACAGAGGTGGATACCTGTACTCTTATTTCATATTCAAGTGTTCAATATTTTATTTACTGTCTGTATATTTATTGTGCTTGTTCTGCTGCTTTGCATCCTTTTTTTTTTCAAATATGATTTTTTTGGTTTACGTGTATGTATATACTATGTATGTTTCTGTGTATTCTCATGTGAATCATATTCTGTTTGTTGTTACATTGGAATAAATAGAGCTATTTTTCTTTCTTTTACATGTCTGTATTCATATTAACTTGCCTTCATGTCCATTGTATATTCGGCATTGCTACCTTGGAAGAAATAGGTTGGTTCGATAGGAATATGAATTGTTTTGTGCAACAAGAGAGGGTTCTGTGGTACAATCTTTGAAAATTTATACAAACCTGGTGGGGGCATATAATATTATACTAGAAAACGATGACTTGGCACCAATGGGCCTTTCTGCCCTCCCCATTTATACTTTTTCCATTTTCTATTATCCCTTTTTCTTTCTAATTTCTCTGCTTAGTGGTATTTCCGAAAATGCCTTGGTGCTCCGGTTGGAGGACTGATGGTTTCACATTTATGGTCACGCTTCTACCTTATTCCATACTTACCCACTTTGTCGATTACGGGTGTCGGGCTGGCGGGTTCAAGATTGCTCCCTTGGCTTCTGGGGGTCCGTGGTATACAGATTGGCCATTGTTCCCCACCATCACACCCTGTTTACTATTACACATTTTTCCTATCAAAAAATTAGAGGCATAGAATTTGACGCTCGGGTCGTCATGTTTCCTAAGTATATTCCTTGACACCCTATTTCGTATTCCATCTCCTTCTACCTTGCATGTGACATTAAGAACTATTATGGACAATATACAATGCATATTATTGTTTAGTCCTTCTGATGTTCATCTACACATGCTTGCATCAGAAAAAGTTGGACTAGTGACATGGCCATGAGAAATCAGTCATATTAGACATCAACAGACCGACAATGCCAAAGGTAAATATGAATACATTCAGTTCCTAGTATGTTTACCAAATAAATATCCTCGACTATTTATTCATCTATGGCATGGTGAATATGCTGATGTCATCTGCAATACATGGTTTGCAGTTCACAAGAAGTATCAACAAGTACAAGTGACATGCCGAACATAGCGCAGGTTCCGTAGACTAAGAGGTGTGGTTGCAAAACTCTGGCTCCATAGTTCATTGAAGCTATGAATCTACTTGTATATTTATGTGAGTGAAAAAAGAATACAAAAAAAATGCACACTACCCTTCACTTTAGTTTTCATGTTAAAAACTTTTCACGAGGTCTGGATTTGTAACACCCAAAGTACTATCAATAGAGGGCTTGAACAACTGTCGAACTAGACAAGTGTTCATCGAGGACATAATGGTCGTCTATAATACCTACTTGGACAAGGAAAACAAAACTAGATCCATTATGCATGATGACATGATAGACAAGGAGGCCATGATGACAATCACACTGACTATTCCTACACAATTTATCTAGAAACATTCATAAAAGATATTCCCGGGTAATGGAATATCCATTACAAATTTTAATATATTTCCCAAAACAATATATGACCATGGTGATTGTGATCGGATTATTTCACTCAACAAAACAAGTATTGTGGAAAAAATTCCCCCTGTTTGTTCAGAATATCGTTTCGTCCCAGACGCAACTATCAACCAACTTGCACAGAGCAATGATATTTACCCAATCAGAACCATTGGCGCAACTGTCACACTGGCAAGAAAACTTGGCTCGCAACACATTCTCCATATAAAGGATGGTGAGTCAAACAACGACAAGGCAATGGTACCATTTTCCATATCCATTTTTGTCCTTTACTTTCGCATGTGCATGTATCTCGGGTAAGTTACAAAAATATTGCATTGTTCCATGTTGCAGCTGCAATTGTTCGATACCTAATCAAATTTGTTTTAGTCAATGGAACAAGAATTGCATAAAGGGAAGTTTCCGCTTATGCTCTTCAAAAATATAACAAAGAAAAGGGATGCTAGATAAAGGATATTTCACACAACCCAAGCAACATTTGTAACAGAGTTGCCAGAAGACATAGTAGAGGATTTGAAGAAACTAGCTATCTCTACAACTGGTGTGCGTATACATCCACATAATCATCCTCATTTTTCTTTTACAAATAGCCTTCACCAAATTTCTACGGTTTGTTTTATTTATTTATTTTTTTTAGGGGGGGGGGGTGTAGTTGTGTATTATATTGTTCAATGTATTAATTCCTATGCTTGCGTTTCCAGGTTGAAGGTGTTTTGGTTGTAGCGAATGTGTACTCGACCCCCTTTGAGCCTGTATGTGAGAAATGCAACTCTCCTGCCTCTTCTTCCACTTTGATAAGTGATGATACAATTGATTGTCTGCGATGTAGTGAAAAATGTCCATATATATATGGACATTGCCTCAATGTTTCCATCCGAACCGTGGGAAACAAAACCATACATTGTACAATTATGCAACCTTTGTTACAAAATGTGCTTCCTAAGTTGGTAGAATTTTCGTATGAAGCATGCCTACAGAAAAAGGAAAGTAGTTTTACATGCTACGCGAATTTCGGATACACAACAAATTTACCTTAAATGAGGACAATGCAATATTCCATATCGGGTGAAGAAGAAAAAAAAATATCAAGCTTTGGAAGGAAACACAAATATCTCATGTGTCTCTATGATATTTCTTCAACACCTAGATGAATGTTCGTCGAACTCGAGTACTTGAGATTGCATGCGCATAAGATTGTTTGGTCCAAAAATGGGAAGCATGGAAGCAAACCCCATATATCCCATGGCCCCAGTTATTTTCTCGTGGGAACATATACCAGATGTAAGAGAAAACCAATGCCGTGACGTGTTTTCTTTATATATCAAATTGTTTGATGCAAAGGCCGATGCGTGCTGCTCTATGGAACCTTGTGGGATCTTTCTTACGACCTGTTTGGAGTTTAGTTGGTTCTTGGTTGTATGCTTCGTCTGTAAATTTGTATATTGCGGAACTCCGAGTGTTGTTTAGAGGACACAGAACAATAGAATTGCAATTTTTTAGCCAGCTAGCCCGCAAGTCCGTCTGTCAATTTGTATGATGTTGTGACACAAATGTAGTATGTGACTTGTTTTAACACTTTTCCTTGATCAATGAACTTGGTAAAATTAATTTCCTGGAATAATTTGAAATAAACGAATATATACTCTGTGAAGTCTAATTTTGCTATCATATCAACAAGAGGCCCTTAAAATTCAAATTGGTCGTTGTTATGCTTGAGGTGATAGAATTTTAAAAAGCTTTGTTTTGTTTCCTTCATTTTTTTTTAAATAAGAGATTTAACATCCTTTAATAATTTTATGTAATTAAATTGTACAATATCAATATTTAATATTAATGATTTAGTATTTGAAAATAATGTTTTTAGATAATGTAAGATAGTTGATAGGGATGACCATTCGTAAACAATCACAATCTTAAGACCGCTAGTCTTGGAGTCCGTTTGTCAATTTGTATATCACGGAACTCTGAGTGTTGTTTGGAGGACACAGAACAATAGAAGTGCAATGTTGATCCATCCAGCCAGCAAGTCCACCTATAAATTTGTATATCACGGAACTTTGGGTGCTATTTGTAGGACAAAAAACAATAGAGGCCCAATTTTGAGTTCTCCATCCTGAGAACCCGTGATCCAAAAAGTGGCTAAGTATGGAATGACGGGTCCGTACATGCTCTATAAAATCTCATGTCCATACTTTATAAAAGTACATATTTAGTATGTATTACTCGTTTCTCAGAAAATTTCTAAGTGCGGAAGTTGACGGATGCACGTGTTCAAATTTCCACTTACTTTTATATCACCAGCCCGACCGACCGCTTCCCTGTTTCATATTGTACAAACTTTTTGGATTGCGAATTTCTGAATACGTGGTTTTTTCTTTTAAATAAGATATTTAACATCCTTTAATAATTTTATGTAATTAAATTGTACAATATAAATATTTAATATTAATAATTTAGTATTGAAAATAATGTTTTTGGATAATGTTAGATAGTTGATAGCCCTGGAGTCCGTCTTTCAATTTGTATATCGCGGAACTTCGAGTGCTGTTTGGAGGACACAAAACAATAGAAGTGCAATGTTGAGCAAGCAAGCCCACAAGTCCGCCTATCAATTTGTATATCGCAGAACTTTGTGTGCTATTTGTAGGAAACAGAACAATAAAGGCCCAATTTTGATCCCGCCAGCTCGAGAACCCACGATCCAAAAAGTGGTTAAGTATGGAATGAGGCATTCGTACATGCTCTATAAAATCTCATGTCCATACTTTATAAAAGTACATATTTAGTATGTATTACTCATTTCTTAGAAAATTTCTAGGTGCGAAAGTTGGCGGATACACGTGTTTAGATTTCCACTTAATTGTATATCACCAGCCCGACCGATTGCTTCCCCATTTCATATTGTACAAAATTTTTGGATCACAAGTTTCTGAATACGCGGGTTTTTCTTTTAAATAATATATTTAACATCCTTTAATAATTTTATGTAATTAAATTGTACGATATAAATATTCAATATTAATAATTTAGTATTGAAAATAATGTTTTTAGATAATGTTAGATAGTTGATAGCCCTAGAGTCCGTCTGTCAATTTGTATATCATGAAACTCTGAGTGCTGTTTGGAGGACATAGATTAATAAAAGTTCAATGTTGAGCCAACCAGCCCACAAGTCCGCCTGTCAATTTGTATATCGCAGAACTCTAGGTGCTATTTGTAGGACACAGAACAATAGAGAACCCGCAATCCAAAAAGTGGCTAAGTATGGAATGTGGGATTCGTACGTGCTCTATAAAATCTCATGTCCATACTTTATAAAAATGCATATTTAGTATGTATTACTTGTTTTTCGAAAAATTTCTAGGTGCAGAAGTTGGTAGATTCACGTCTTCAGATTTCACTTACTTTTATATCACCAGCTTGACCGTCCGCTTCCCCATTTTATATTGTACAAACGTTTTTGTCTAATTAAATTGTACAATATTTATATTTAATATTAATAATTTAGTATTGAAAATAATGTTTTTAGATAATGTTAGATAGTTGATAGGGATCACCATCCGTAAACAATCACAATATTGAGCCCACCAGCCTTGGAGTCTTTCTGCCAATTTGTATATCGCAAAACTCCAAGTGCTGTTTGGAGGACACAAAACAATAGAAGTGCAATGTTGAGCCAACCAACCCGCAATTCCACTTGTCAATTTGTATATCGTGGAATTCTAGGTGCTATTTGTAGGGCACAGAACAATAGATGCCCAATTTTGAGCCCGCCAGCCCGAGAACCCGCAATCCAAAAAGTGGTTAAGTATGGAATGTGGGATCCGTACATGCTCTATAAAATCTCATGTCCATAATTTATAGAAGTACATATTTAGTATGTATTAGTCATTTTTTGGAAAATTTCTAGGTGCAGAAGTTGGATGATTCATGTCTTCAGATTTCACTTACTTTTATATCACTAGCCAGACCGACTGCTTCCCCGTTTCATATTGTACAAAAATTTTGGCTCACGGTTTTCCGAATAGGCGAGTTACTGGATAGGCGGGTTCAATATTGTGTTTCCATTGTTTCGCTACCTGAAAACAACACCTGGACTTCCGCGATCTACAAATTAGCAAACAAATTGAAATAAAAGAATATATACTATGAGAAGTCTAATGGAACAATCATATGAACGAGAGGACATTAAAATTCAAATTCATCGTTGTTAAACTTGCGGTGAAGCTAACTATACACAAACTTTACTTGAACATCCAAAAATTGATTTTCTTGTAACTTTTCGACACTTCTCTTATACAAACAGATCTTGGAAACTATAAACATCGCTCGCTATATCTATTCCTTGATTAAATAACCTGTTAACATGTTTAATGCACTCCATAGTTACTGTTAAGACCATCAATGGTGCTTTCTTACAACAATTCCCACTTCAGAAAATTGCCATCCACTTTCTCTTTTGCCCTCTGCTTTCCCTTTCTTTACTTACTCATTTTTTGGAAAATGTCTAGGTACAGGATTTGGCGGATTCATGTCTTCAAATTTCCATTGTTACTTTTATATCACCATCCTAACCGATCGCTTCCCCGTTTCATATTTAACAAAAATTTTTAATCGCGGGTTCCCGCATAGGTGGGTTCAACATTGCGTTTCCATTGTTCCGCTGCCTGCAAATAGCACCCAAAATTCCACGATTTAAAAATTAGCAAACAAATTCCCCTTCATCTTGTATGCTTTCACTTTCTGTTTACTTTGTCATTTTTCTAAATGTCTCATGCTTTTATATACAACACCCGAAGTTTTGCAATATACAAATTTCCCTCTCGACATCGGGCTTCCACTGTTCCCCTATGCACAAACAACACCCGAAATTTCACGATATACAAATTGACGACCAAAATCTATCACTGAAATGAAATATGGCCATTGACCCCTCATGTCTCCTATATATATCTTCTGACACTTTTTTTTGTAACCTTCCCGACGACTTTCCATACTTGGGTATTTCTTGGAATTTGTTTCGTGGGTTGGCGGGTGGACGAAATGTATAATTCTTGGTCTCTCTTCACCATCATCAGTACCTTCGTACTTATTTCCAAATATGAAATTATTAAGATTTAATGCTAGTAGTTCATCCTACATGAACTGCTAAGATTGCTATTAATGTCCGGAAGGCCGGAGAATATTGGTCATTACTACGAATTAAGCCAAGATTTGTGGAGAAGAGTGTTATCCTTTCCAAGTATTGATTTCAAACATGATGCAATATATTTCATGTGCTGACTGGTTGGTGCCTTTAAGAAATCTCTAATTCTTAATTGTTGTTCGCCGTCATCGCCACCTTCACACTTTTTTCTAAATATGCAATTAGTGAGCTTTAATGGTAACAACTCATTACACATGAACCCTGGAGATTGTCATTGATCAACGAAAGGCTCGAGGAGATCTTCAATTGATACACATTAAACCAGGATTTGTGGAGGGTTATATTATCCCTCCCCAATTTTCATTTCAAACATCATCTAGAGCAAACGGAAATTTTTGTTAACTTGTGGCAGCGGTTCTGTCCAGATACAGTAAACACATTTAGGCATGATGGCCAGAGGTTCCATTATTCCAAGGCATATTCTTACTACTCATCTCCCTCCGCCCAAGAGAAAAAAAGGAGATGGTCCCTTGGTACAACGAGAGATATATTTCAAGCCAAAGAATTCCAAGGCAACCTTGCCTACTAAGAGAACCTACCTAGTTGCATTGATGGATGACATAGAGGTTGATGCAGTGGATTCCGAGCTAGAAGAAGATGATATGATGGATGATCATACAACAATGGATGATGGCAATGCAAAGACTATTCCCACTCTTGCGCCCAAATTGAAATCAACCATGATGGGCAAGACTTCCCGGCTCAGTGATGGCGATCCTAACAACACCAAAAGAATGAGTTCTAGAAAAGAAACTGAAGCTGAATGAAATAGATGCTTTGTAGCTCGAAAGTAGGAATTCTAGAGGTACAAATTAGTCCGTTCTGGGAAAAAGACTTTCACTGTAAGGAAATGATATGTTGATTGTCCCAGAGATATATTTCAAGCCAAAAAATATTCAATTACGGGACTACTGTCCTGTTCTCTTGATATACAATTAACATCTTCGGGAATGAGGACTAGAACTCCCACTGGTGCAAGGAATATTTCTTCTAGTCATATCCTTCCACCCAGAATGGACTAATTTGGGCCTTTGAAATTACACGCGCAACCTGTGTCCCTGAAGTTTTTCGATTGTGGAGAGGCGGTTTCTTGGTGTGTCCTAACTTTCGGTTAAGGGATATTCCATTTTCCTTGCAATGATTTTCATTTTCTTTTTCATGGGAAGCTTATGAGAACTATCAATTTTACCACAGGATGATCCATCGAGGAGAAAACTGCAAGGATTTCCTAAAAAAAAGGCATGGTAATTAGTTTTGTATGCATGTTGAAGAGCATTTCGATGGCTCCTGCATGTTGCAGATCCCGTGCCTATGTTTGTGGTAGATACGTTCAATGTTTTGGCCCAAAGAACTGGGTCCAATTTATAAGGATAGATGTACAATACTCAGTGTTTTTTTTTTTTTTTTAAATAGATTTTCTATTAAAAAGATTTTCCTTGGAGTCTTCATTGCTGCTTCTTTTCTAGATTTAACGCCTCTTCTCATTGGCATGGTTCAGTAGTCTCTTAGTTCTTCGATATTGTATTTTCTTAGGTAATTTGTTATAATATGGAGCATCTAAAGATTATATGACAATGTACTATGTCGATCCACCAGGATTTTATGCAAACAAAAAATGGATTACACACAGTTTCAAACCAACGTTCAATTCTATTCGCGATGTAGATAGAACATAGCAATACCAAATCACAATGTTGCAGCAAAATCATCATTCTTGTTTCTAGACATGCAATTATTAATATTTAATTATAACAACCCATAATGCAAGAAGTTTAATACTTAAGTTAATATGTTACAGTCATGGAAGAATGTATCAAGAACACACTTACACCCATAAGTTGCAATAAAATCTAATCTTCAACAAAGCATTTGCTGACAATTACTAGAAAATGATGGTTTTGAAACAACGTGGCTTGTTGGAAACCAATTCGCGGTTATGAAAATTTCCCTCCTTTCTGTTTTCCCACTCTTTTATCCCCTTTAGTTTCTCTTTCTGGTTACTTAATCATTTTTATTTTATTTTATTTATTTTTTCTGAAAATGCCTTACTGCGCGAGTTGGCAGATTCACGTGTTTCGACCGAGCACTTCCCCTTTGTCTAAATTGGGCCTCTATTGTTCTGTGTCCTACAGATAGCACCCAAAGTTTCATGATATACAAATTGACTGGCAGACTTGTGCGCTGGCTGGCTCAACATTGCACTTCTATTGTTCCGTGACCTCCAAACAACATTCGGATTTCCGCGATATACAAATTGATAGACAGACTCTAGGGCTGGCAGGCTCAATATTACGATTTTTTATGGATGGAAAAGTGCTAAACCGAGCCACATACTACATTTTCGTCACAGAGGTTATATTAAAGGGGAAAACATGTCCTCTATAGTTTTGTGTCCTACAAACAACACCTAGAGTTCCAGACTATACAAATTGACAGGTGGACTTGCGGGCTCGCTGGATAAGAAAATACAATTTTGTTGTTTCGTTTCCTGCAAACAACACTTGGAGTTCCGTGATATACAAATTGACAGATAAAGCATACAACCAAGAACCAAGTAAACTCATAGATCGTATTCCTAGTCGGTGTTTTTTGTGCCCACCACCTTCACACTTCTTTCCAAGTATATATCTTGGAAGGAAATGGGATATCTGTTACAGATGTGAATATATTAGCCCTTCTTTTCCGTCTTCTATGCTTAGCCAAATATCCGTTTCTCTTTTCCCCAAACTTTATCTTTCTCGTCACTTATTCATTTTTTCGAAAATGTCTATTTGCGCAGGTAGGCGGACTTGCGGGTTCACGTTTTCACTCATTCTCTTATATCACGACACCGACCGACCACTTCCCCATTCCATACCTAGTCACTTCTCCGACTACATATTACCGGTAGGCGGGATCTATATTGGACTTCTATTGTTCCATGACCTACGAACAATACCGTGACTTTCGCGATATACAAATTTACAACCGGACTCAGATCATACCATCTTCCGTATTACAGTCTACCTATCATGCCCTCTCCCGTGGTACACATTTTGCACTGAAAAATTTTGAGACATATAATTTAACCGCCGGGTCCTCACGTCTTCTGTGGAACTATTGTCACCCCATTTTGAAGCCCGTCTGTCCGCTTTCCAAACTTTTCCATTTCTTCGAATTCCTTTCACAGATCGTCAGTTTGGCAGGTTCAAGAAATATCCAATTCCTAATCGTTGTTTCCTGTGCCTGCGACCTTTTGCAATTAGCAATTGCCAATTATGTATAAGATATTATTTCTAAGTATGCAATTAGCAAGCGCTAATACTAAACTAGGATTTGAGGAAATCTCCCATTAATATGCATAAAACCAAAATTTTCGGATGGTTATATTATCCCTTCTGACTGTTAATTTCAAACATCATGGAATGTCATTTGCGTGTCGTCGGGTTGGCCCGTTCATGAAATATTCAATCATCGATTCTGAAAACAAGTTTGACCAACCATTTTCCTATTCCATACTTAGCCACTTTCCCGAAATTCTTCAAATATACAAATCAGTCGCTGAACTGCCCCATCATGCTCTCTTCTTTTTTACACGTTTTGTTGTCAAAAATTTTGATACATAAAATTTGACCATGGAACACTCGCCTCTCTTGATTATCTCCCGTAACCTTATTTTGAATCTCGTTCGAACGATTTTCAGACCTTTCCATTCCTTCCTTGCTTTCCCTCGTCTCCCCGACCTTGGCACTTGTCTATAATAAAAAAATGTTTATATATATATATATATATAGTACATTTTGCACTGAAAAATTATGAGACATACAATTTGACCGTCAGATCCTCACGTCTCATGTGGAATTATTGTCACCCCATTTTGAAGCGCGCCCATCCTCTTTCCATACTTTTCTATTTCTTCGAATTTCTTCCGCGGATTGTTGGGTTGGCGGTTTCAAGAAATATCCAATTCTTAATCGTTGTTTCCGATGCCCACGCCCTTTTGCAATTAGCAATTAGCAATTATATATAAGATCTTATTTCTAGGTATGTAATTAGCAAGCATTAATGCTACACCAAGATTTGAGGAAATCTACCATTAATACACATAACACCAAAATTTCCAGATGGTTATATTATCCCTTCCGAGTGTTAATTTCAAACATCATGGAATGTCAGTTGCGCGTCGTCGGGTTGGTCTGTTCACAAAATCTTCAATCTTTGATTATGAAAACGAGTCCGAACGACCATTTCCCATCGTCATACTTAGCCACTTTCCCAGAATTCTGTAAATATACAAACTAACTGCTGAACTACCCCATCATGCTCTCTTTCGTTTTACACGTTTTGCAGTTAAAAATTCTGATACATAAAATTTGACCGTGGAACAATCGCCTCTCCTTAGTATCCCTCGTAACCCTATTTTGAATCCCATCCGAATGCTTTCAAACCTTTCCATTTGTTCCTTGCTCTCCCCCATCTCTGTGACCTTCACACTTGTGTATATAAAAAAAAAGTGTTTTAATATATATATATATATATATATATATATATATATATATATATATCTTGTTTCTAAATATGCAATCATTGACATTTAATTCTAACAACTCATCGTGCAGGAACCTTATAGATTGTCATTGATGGGAGAAATGCTCAAGGAGATCTCCTATTAATACACATTAAACCAAGAATTGCGGGGGGTTATATTATCCCTTTCGAGTGTTGATTTCAAAATCATGAAATGTCATTTGCACGTTGTCGGCTTGGCATGTTCATGAAACCTCCAATCCTTAATTTCTCTTTTTCGTACCTTCCACCTCCACACTTCTAAATATGCAATAAGTAAGCTTCATTGCTAATAGTTCATCATTCATCACCCATATAGATTGTCATTAATCAATGAAAGGCTCAAGGAGCTTTCACATTCATAAGAACATAACCAAGATTTTGCGGAGAGTTATATTATCATCTCCAACTATTCATTTCAACCATCATATGGAGCAAACCAACGTTCTCATAAACCTATGGCATCAGCTCTACAATAGTTCCATGGAGATACAATGAATATATTTGGGCGTGAGGACCAGAACTTCCAGTGGTCCAGGGCATATTCTTATTACTCAACCCCTACCTCCCAAAACCAAGTAATTTGGACCTCTGGGATTGCTCGTGCAGGCTTTGTCCCTGAAGTTTTTGACTATAAGGAGTTGGTCTCTTGGTGCACCGATAAATTTATTTTAGATAAAAGAATTATTCCACTGCGGGGCCACTCTTCTGTTTCTTTGTCACCTCAGGTCTTCTGCCAGATGTTAAGATTGTTGGAGCCAACATTGACATTAAGAGGAGAAGATTGCAAACAATTCCTAGCAAAGCACAATAATAGGTTGAACCTCTTGCCCCATTTATCAGAAGACCCAATTGTATTTCCTGAAGATATCATAAGCTTGCAGGTTAGTTCATTTAGAAATCCATTCTGTGAAATTGCCTAGCTGTTTACAAAAATAACGAGACAAGAGTCCACAACAACTGTTTCCTGGACGACTCTTTATATTTTGTATTTCACAGTCAAGGAACAAGCCATTTTTTATTGGGGCAAGTTAATTTCCCATGAAATCTATTCCCAATTGTCAAGCTTCAAAAGGGAAAAGAAAGTTTATATGTCATCCTAAGTTTTTGCGATAGCACATTGTTGTTAGTTTCCAGAACTGTCTCTGTCCAAGAATGTCAACTGGGAATTCGACTCAGTAATGTTATGTTACCAGGCCTTGTGGAAGCACAAGGCTTCCCACTGTTTTTATGAGGTTTTTATTGGCTTTGTGTCTGTTTTCAAATTTTTTTTGTTAGGAGAAGATGCTCCCCGCATATCTGAACAAGAAACCAATTTTTTGGATAGGAAGGGGACACTTGAACATTTGGATAATTACACTGTGATAAGTATTTTTGGCTCCAAGGAGAAACCTACTCTCCTTTCATGTCACGTTATGGACATAATGTTTCTTGTAGAAGTAGCACGACAATACAACTATTGGTTGCATCTATTCCAAGAGAAGATAAAAAAAATAGTTCATTCCTCTGCCTTGGAAAGTCAAGGACTTCGTGTTGAAAAACGTCAACAAAATTGACGAATTCACAGCACATTCTAGCAACTTCAACCCGAGATATGCTGAAATCCTAAAACAACACTTGGCTTCGATGATTGTTTTTTCAAAAAACAACCGTCCGAAAACAGAGACACTGGTGGCAACGCTCCTGCTTCTGATGCCAACGACCTACACACATTGCAAAGCAACACTAAATTGTACAGGCAATAGGGGAAAGGCCTCGGTGACAAGAGTGTTCAATTGATGAATAACACTCCAAAAAGTATGACATCCCGGAGCATCGCTCCAATGACCCACCATAGAAACAAAGCAACTCAGAGTTCTTCAAACGGAGGAGGAGATAATGACCCTCCTCACTCTAAAATTGATAGCTCTCATAAGCTTCTAGTAGACAAGAAGAGAAAAACAAATGTGGGACAGGTGGAAGCGCCTGAAATTCAGAGTGAGAACATGGAACTTGAGCCTGATATGGATAGCGTGATCCACTACTTTGATCAGCTCGAAGATGCCATCGAGCATAGTTGTCCAATGGAAATATACGATACAAATTTTTTTGACGAAGATGAATCCTTTATGTTCTAGAGCGCTCTTTTTGACAACCAGTCCAAAAAATTGATTATTGAAAATAAAATTAAAAAATAAGAAAGAAAAATCTCGTTCAGAGGTTAACCTTGCAAACATGCAGCCGTCCCAAAATCTGTCAACTTCACACAGCGAGAGAAGATGCACTTCATGATTCCATTGGAGGCATCAAGGCCGAGAATGACAGACTGAAGGATTGGGTCAAGGAATTGGAAGAGGCTTTGATTCCTATGCCATTACTTGCCAATCCTTTGGAAATATCCATTCCTGCCACCCCTGCAACCAAGTTAAAAAGACCCTCCAGCCTCCTCGCATCCTGTAGAGGATATGGGGAGAATAATATCAAGAAAATAATGGAACTGGTTACTGAGGCATGGGAAACATTACAAACCATGAATTCCTTTGGAACCAGGGCACATAGTTTGCTCGAACATTTGCAGGAAGAGTTAAAAGATGAAGAACATTTCTCTTTAAACACAGTCCTTCCTTTTGGCACCATTGTCAACAACATGACAAAAACAAAAAGAAGACAACAAGATCTTCCATCCAAAAACCGGATCGTTCAATTAAATGCATATTGGAAAGAAAAAGTGAAGAAACTGCATCTCATTGTTCAATCATGTGAACAAGCCATATCAAAGAAAGAAAATTATTCACAAGGCTGTCCATAATAAACTTAGTCGGAAGGACCAACGAATTCCAAGACCCCAACTTAATCGTCAACTCCGTGCCCTTAACTAGGCAAGACTTCAATAAATAGGTTGATATGTTTAAGGCGTTGTCTTTGGAAAATTTTTACAACATCCTTGAATATGGTCAAGATCACGTCGATGACTGGATAGTCGACTATTCAGTACAAAATGAGGAAATTGATCAGGCTCTACATAATCTTTCTATCGACTTCGGGGAATTAGAAAATGAACTTTTCAACATAAAAATCCGGAATTAGATCAACGTCACCCCAATGAGAATCTACATTGAAGAATGGATCGAAAGGGAATTGAAGCAGGCCACCGACGAAAGACAACAGACAATTGCCATGATTCCAACAGCCGTCGACGATATCAATGAAAATGCATCCGCAAGAAAATAGCAAAAGGGGTCATATGTACCATCAGTGTAAGTATACCTATCGCATCTTGTTTTGTTTATCAACCCAATTATTCCACGTTTTTAATTAGAAATGTCTAGCCAAAGACTGATACCTTTCGATTTTGTTTTTCATGTATTACACTCTACCGTCGCCCACTTCTTCTTTCTACAGTCCTGTTTCATGTACATATTTCTCTTATGATCCACGAGAGTCCCAATCCTAGTTTATATGACAAACACATTGAAATTTCTAGGAATATGTAACAAACTTTTATTTTTTGATATATTTCAAATATAACTATTTTTTATCTCCTTTTATATTTATGTCCTCATACATTTTTATCTTTCACTAGTCTATATGACAATTGCATTTAAATTTCCAGGAATTTGTAACTTACTTAGTATATTTCAAACGAAACTGTTTTTTTATCTCCTTTCATATTTGTGTCTTCATAAATTTTTATCTTCCACTATGCACAAATTCTATTTTGTTCTATGTTTTCAAAAAATAAATGGGGCTCTAGAGGCCACATGTCATTTACTGCATGGATACCACCTGTGCTTCATGCTGCTTGCCACATCTTCAGTGCAGTTTCCATCTGCCTCTGCTACTTTTTCCTATCCCAATTCAATTCGGCAAAGACTACACTACCACACAACCTTATTTTCATTAGGTTTTTAAAGTGGTTAATAATGTATGTTTCACTTTCATAGTGTATAGATTATGCATTTTTTTTCACAAATTAATCTTCCATCGTATAAATATGTTATTAATTATATATATATATATATATATATTATAAAATACATATATATTTGATATTTGTTTATCTTTTCTAAGATATTATACTCTTATAACAACCAAGAAAGAATAGGTAGGTATTTAGTAATTATTTTTGGTAAGTTGTTAATCATACATGCTTGTAACAATGAAGGTGCAATAAGTATACAAACCATATACATTTGTTCAACATTTAAGGTATTATGGGCTTATAACAATGAAGGTACACTAAGTATACAAACCATATGCATTTGTTCATCATTTAAGGTATTATGGGCTTATAACAATGAATGAATAGGTAGGTATTTAGTGATTATATTTAATAAGTTGTTGATCATTTTTTACCATAGTTTGTTTAAATTAATCCTTGGGCTCTATGATTGAAGACATCTACATTACTTGGATAATCAATGGATAATCAACGGTGTATGAAACAAAACACATTGATTTTAATATCATAATTGTTTTAAAAAGTTTGATTCATATCAACATCATGTTTTTGGACATTAATGTCATCCACTCTCATTATATGCATTTCATTATAATTTATTAATGTATACCCATCTTACATCATAAAACATATAATATTTTGTACATCTACTTCTTCATTTAAGCATATATTTTTAACTTATTTAAAACTTTATTAATATCTTTAATATTTATACGCATTACAAGTATTATTTTATTTATTAATCTTTGTTAAAGGTTAGGATTATATAGCATTTTTATGATACATTATAATTAGAAAATTTAAGTTTTAAGTTTGACTAACAAGTTCTAATGTAATTTTTGTATTTATTTTTAGTTTATTATATTTTTTTAAAAATTAGAGTAAAACAAGTGTCAAAAAATCTGGGTCTTTGATGATGAGATGAGGAAGAAGAAAATGAAACTGAAATGAGTAAGATGAAAATGAACTTTGTTGAATTGTCCAATTTCTTTATCCGTTTCAAAGGATTGAAACAACAAAAAAATATTATTGTAGTTTCCATTTGTCCAAATTTGAGGGAGCATTATTAAACACTCTTAGATTTTAAATTTCTTAAAGCATTGCTAACAAAAATATTTTCATAGAATTATGTTTATGTCTTCGTTAGGGTGAATAAGAGTGTAAAGTGAAAATTAAATGTAACCTTTTTTTATCAATACAAATTATATTGATGAAATAGTTGAAAGTTAAATGTAACCTTTTTTTATCAATACAAATTATATTGATGAAATAGTTGAAAGTTAAATGTAACCTTTTTTTATCAGTTCAAATTATATTGATGGAATAGAAGTTGATGCAGTGCCTCAGTGAAATGTTTGGTTGTCCCCTACTTGTACTGGTTCAGAAGAACAACCTCACTCAAGCCCTAACAGACAAATTCAAACTAATATGACGATATCCATATTGATTCCTGAATGAATTCATGATAGAAGGTCTGAAATCCCCGGATTGGTACGAAAAAATTGTGCAGGTAGTCCTAGAGCCTTGGACTATTGCGCAGGTAGTCCTACATATGTATATACCATCAAAGATTACTGCTACAAGCTAACGTGCGTCATTTTTGAAATATTTTGAAAAGAATGTGTGGAGGTGAAATATTCGAAATATGTCCAGCGAATGGTGTAAAATCTGGGATGGTACTCCGAGAATTTTAATGGTTTCCTTCTTCTTATACACCATGCAATCACTGACTGCTACATGAGACTGTCTAGAAGCAATTGGAACTTAGGGTTAGAATTTATTTTGATAGAAGCATCACTGCATAAAATAAATAGAAATAACAAGCTAACTCAATCACAGAGTGGGTTGTCAGTGTTAAATATATTGTATCCTCAACAGACTAACCGTACACTGCCAGCTGTACTGGACAGTTGTACTTTCTATTTCTGTCTTGCTTGAGCATATATAAGCTCAACTATTTCCCGTTGTTTGTAACTCTTCAGTACTTCAACTTACTTCAGTTCTGTTCTGTACTCCTTCATACATTTTGAATATACTATTCTTTTCTCTTTGCATTTCTCTGTCCTTCACAATTTATCATGGTATCAGAGCTTCAGCAGTAAGCCTCTTCACACAGTCGGGAGAGAAACTCGATCCTCTCAGCGTAGAGCCTCACAGATCTTGAGAGCACGCATCACAGACTTTTCACAAGGTTTGGAAAGCTGTCTGCAATACTCTTTAAAGATCGCCGTGAGAAGCTAGCGGAGGAAGCAGAGATCGCAGAAGAAGAAACCTGCACAATTTACTCAAAGAACCGTCAAAGATTGACGTAGAACARCTGCAGAAYGAAAGAAGTTTAAAGAACTTGAAGATTTCGCTTCAATTCATTAAAGATTCAAGCAGAAGGCTGAATCGTTTAAAGATTTTTGAAAATAACTCAAATCTGTCAAAGACTGTAGCAGATCATGAAGAAACCGTGAAACTCTTTCAAATCTTTGAAAGATTCACAAATCTTTTCTTCCGCAGGAGAAAATTCCGTTAAATTCGGGATAGAACGCATCTCAGGCGCAAAGAACAGCCACTGAAGCCGTGAAATTCATCCTGCGAACGGTTCCAAGGCGGGAAACTAGTTCAGAAGGGACTTGGAGAGCACGAAAAAGTCGAAAGCATTCCAGCCGTCCGTCTTTGCGCAAAGGCCCGACGACCGTTAGATCAGGGAGAAATTGCTCGAGGTTTAACCCTCTAGAGCTCACAGTTGGACTTTTGGCTTGTGAAATCCCGACGTCATCTGGTCCATCCATCCAGAAACACGTGGTGAGATCCTATTCCATCGCAAAATCGGGAATCGAGAGTTGGACGAGCGAAAGAATCACCTCTCCAAAAACTCCGATACGCGAAATCGCGAAATCCTGAAATGATCACAGCCATCCATTTCAGAGGACAGGTGGCAGTAGCTCATCGCATCGTCATATTGGCATTTCGGAGTTCGGGGTTTTCTAAGTCCATTGCAACAGGACCTCGCAACTCGCAAAATCCCGATACGCGATATTGCGGCCAGATCTCAGCCGTTCATCTCCCCTGGACACGTGGCGCACATCGTAGCACCTGTCGGCATTTCGGCATTCGGGGTTTCAAGTTGTCAAAGAAATTTGACATCGCAACTCGCGAAATCG
>ML788706.1:171445-221361 GCA_009831015.1 Picea engelmannii | reverse complement strand
GGTTGAGACAAGTAGTTGATGAGTTGGCGCACATACATGAGGTGTATAGTTGATGATGTTGGTACATATTGATGATTCATAGTTGATGAGTAGTTGACACATGATTGGTACATACTTGGCACATGGTTGGATGCACTTGTTTACGGTACAGGTTGATTACAGGTTGGTGCATGGTTGATACACTTGTTTATGATATAGGTTGATTACAGGTTGAGGTACAGGTTGATGCATGGTTCAGATTTATTGGTACAGGTTTACAACGGTATATCTCACAGTGATAATGTGACAGTGGTTCCATCATTCTATTTCTACTTCAGGGTGGTAGGACGGGGCAAGGACAGGTGGTTGTAGCCACCTTCTGGTTGTAGCCGAAGAACATTGGGGGTTGTAGCCTCCTTCTGGTTATAGCCAGATATTTGGGGAGTTGGAGCTTCCCTCAGGTTGTAGCTTGAGAAACTAGGGGGTTGGAGCCTCCTTCCAGTTGCAGTTGGAAAACAAAGGAAGTTGGTGCTTCCAATGAATGTAATTCTTCAAGACATATAAGAAAAAACATTCTGTGATTTTCTCCCGATTTGGGTTTCCACGTAAAACACTGGTGTACTATGTATGCGTGTGATTGTTTATTTATTACTGCTCATTATTGGATAATAATTCTACATTGATATAACATTTGAAGAAAAAGGATTATAATTACGTTATTACTGATTCACCCCCCCCTCTCAGTAATCCAACAGTTGGATCATGAGGAAATGGGCTATGAATTAATTTTGTTATGCACTATGATTTTGGATTCTATATTTTTGGTTGAGTAATTTTTTTGATTGATCTAACCTAGTCTGTGTGGGATAAGGGGCAGGGAGTGTGTCTGCAACATTTGGGGTACTTAATCTCAATGTGTGTGTCTCCCAATTGTTCTTTTCTCTTGGGACCTAATTGCAAGTTTCCACTACTAAGTGTGGTTTCTATCACTAGGGGATAAACGTGGTTGTAAGTTCTTTGCAGAGTAGGATTCCCTTGTTGACTGTGGTTGTGATCACCAACACTAAAGACAATAGTAAGATCCTTATTGGGGGGGGGATTGTTTTTTGCATTTGCAATCACCATAGATGAAGGTTTTAGTAAGACCCTTGCACACCATGATTCCATGGGATTTAGAGGTGTTGGAAGTCACAAATTATAATTCCATGGGATTTAGAAGTGTTGCAAGTCTATGATACTTTCCACCACATAAATGATAACTTGTTGAGAGCTTGATTACGTCATTCGTTGGGATATTGTGTATGATCCTTTGAGAGTTTATGTGTGCTTGATCCTTCCTCATGTCATCGAGCTCAATCCTTAATTGGGGGGAAATATCTGTGAAGTTGATTGCATTGGTTGGGTGGAAAAATATCCTAAGGTGTGATTTCTCCCCGGTTGATTGAAGATTGTTTCGTGGGGTCCAACACATTTGTGACTTAATAGTTGGACTATAGAGAGATTAAGGACTACATGTATTTTATATTTATGTATTAGATGTGATTCTTTCCTTATATTCTTGGTTAATTTAGTTGTGTGTGTACTCCTCATGGTTTCATGGTATGATTTTTGTATTATTTTATTGTTGGATATGTTTCAGGATTAATCTGTAAGTGCGGACATAAACCGATCTCCCTAGATCCACCTGGATCTAGAACAAAACAGGACAGAATGGTACTCTTTCCCTAGATTTAACCTATTGAATGAACTAAGAGACAAGGGACATAGACATACCTTATGAACGCTTCCTTGGGTCTCTGTTGTTCGAAGCTTCGCTCTGACGCTCTTGTGTCGTTCAGATCACAACAGTACAAACCAATCGGAGTGAAAGAAAATCAATATATTCAATATCTAATCTATACATATGATCAAGGAGTTATGCAATAAAGTGACATCATCTTTATGGGAAAGGGACACATTACTGTATTAAATTGATAGAAAGTGAAACTTACAACTCGAGCCTTGATGTTGTAGATCTCCTTTCGATGGCTCCTAGCTCTGACACACACACTTGCTTATGCATGAAGAAAATCAACCACTTTTGATGACCTTGCTGGTGTCTCTAGCTACTGTAGCATCAGTCCTTCATACATTATTCCACTAATTCTCCAATCAATCTCTTTCTAGTTTGATTCTAACCTTTTCCATGAGCATTCCCCTCAATATATAGGAGAGGATAGATTAGTTACTTGGATAGGAATGATCCCAAGATATCAGGAAAACCAGTATTTGACAACCATTCGAATGCCAACTCACCCTTCTAGAAGATTCCCTTCTAGAAGGTTCGAGATTTCATCTTTTTTCCTCCTTTAAAAGATGTTCGCACCCTGAGAGTTAGGTACAGTGCGAACCACTCGCACTCTAGCTTAATGCAGCCTGCGAGAATCATGGATTCTCGCAGGAAAATATATAGGTAGCCTGTGAACCTCCCTTAAAAACATGATTTCTGGAAGCAGACAAATGTAAATTTTTCAGGAAAGTGTCTTAGTGAAGAGCCTTGTTTCTCCATCATCATCACTTCATCATGACAACCAAAATTATGGATAACAGGATAGCTAGATTTGGTTGTTTGATATTGATCTGGAATTTCTAGTAGATTTTAGAGAAAGACCTTGACGGGTTATTACATAGTGGTATTAAAGCCTAAGATTTTTGCTACTGGGGATCTTTGAGGAGGTTGATGGATCAATAATATCCACTGGTTGCAGTGATTTCACTTAGAAAAATTGATACACCAAGATGTTCAAGAATGAAAAACAAAAATAGAAAGATATGGAAACAATAACTTACTGAATAACATAGGACTAATATAGCATTGCATATTAGAAATGTTTATTCATCAAGTTAGTTGCTTTCTTTTCTTAATTTTTTATTTTTTTATTTTCATGTCACTTTGATTTTTTCTTTGCTATTATTTTGATTAGTGAAGATGATTCAAAAGTAGTAATTTTTTTATTTTTTTTATCAAATCACTTAGCATCCTCAATTAATAACATGTTTCAATTAGTGTAGTGATGACCATAAACTATTTAAATTCTTGAATTTATTGTTAATCGCCAACTCTCTACACCTCATAATAATAATAATAATAATAATTATTATTATTTAAAGCAAATCAAGTCCTAAGATACTCCCATCCATATCTAGTTAGAGAACCAAATAAAATTCTTTTCTTTGAGACCTTTATATGAAAGAAATAGAATCATAGGTCATGCATCATCAAAAAAACACATTGAATTTAAATTGCCATTGTTTAATTACTATTTGAATAACATTCATCAAAGGAAACTCTATTGCAAATAACAATAAAGATATGCTCATTTTCACAATTTATATGTATAGACATGTTACTCCTTTCGGGGTGCATTTCAAAAATAACATTGTTTTTATTCCATAATCAAAAGGGTGATATATGGTTTTTCCATAAAATGGAATGTCAAATGGTTTAAGGATAATAATACTTATATGAATTTACTAAATCATAGAGGAATTTGATAAGACTTTATAACTATTTTTTCATAGGTGTAGAACTTGAGACTATATTTCCTGGTGATTTTGGTTTACTTTGTTAGCCATGGTTGGATCAATAAGGTGTCTTCGTAAATTGACATATAGGTTTAAGTATTCCTTCTATGCTATTACATTTTAACCTTTACCATGTAAAATTTTGATAGGATCCCCTCATTGGAAATTGATGTGTTAGCCCAAATTGCTTCTTCACCTTGCTTCTTCACCGTTGTATCCATTTAATGGTAGATACTTCCTATGATGGGTTTACCTAGGGTATCACTTGTTTGTCATTTGACACCTTTTATGAACATTTTCTATAATATTGGAAGCTCTTCGATCGTGATTTTTCACTATGAAACTCATTCTCCTCACTCATATTTTTTTCTTTTACAAATTTCCATAACATCTTCGTGTTATCACACTATTTCATCCTATTGTGCAGATAAAAGGGTTTATGCCGAAGATATCACCAAACAAAATAAACCATAATAATGAAGCAAAAAGCCATGAATAAAGGGATATTTATCTATGGAGGATAAAACTCAAACTAAAAATTTGATGAAATAAATAACTAAGTGGGACATAAGTTAAGGGATGTACATGAATCACCTTTGATACCCACAAAAGGTTCTTATATGTCATTAGTGCACTAAATTCATAATCTAACAAAAGCTATGGGTATTCCATGTAGCTTCTAGTTGAGGGATGCCTAGTTTAAATGGACTCCAATAGTTCAGATGGAGTACTTGGGTAATCCAAGGAAATTGCATGGGAAAAGGTTTGGGAAACATCTACACTATCAATATAGTCCTCTAGGAAATCCTGTATGTACAAGTATCATCCATGGAATTAAAGGAGGTTAATGAATGAAATGCCATTCTAGTATATTTTATCCATTGGATTGTGATACCTTACTATAGTCATCTTCATTGTCTTTATAGAGTGGTGGTGTTGCTAATATTTCTTCTTCATTGTCTATCCCACAAAAGGAATATATTTTATAATCACTCTGAGATAAAATATAGAGTTTCAATGATTGCAGAATTGTTAGGAAACTAGAGAGGTAGTGGGTGGCACGGAGGGCCCATAATGGAGGCCATTCAATGTAAGGTGAAATAGGTCCACTATAGTATTAAATAAGACCCATTATGATAGTTAGTTAGATATAATAAAAGTAAGAGAAACCTTTCAATGTAAGGTGGAATGGGTCCACTATAATATTAAATAAGGCCCAATATGGTAGTTAGATATAACAAATTTAAGAGGACTTATTGGAAGGTTATACTTCTAGACGGTTCCTCCTCTGGAATGTTCTTAGGTGGTTGGTAGCACTATATAAATGGGTTCAAGCAATGTAATGGGATATGAAGAAAATTGTTGTATTTGGAGATGAAGCTCAATAGGAGGAAGCCTCCTCGAAGAGGCAAGTGAACATGAAAGGATCCCTTCCATAATAGGATCCATTGCATGGTGTTTCCCTACCCTAAGGGTTTGATAATAATAAGTGGATATTTATTCTAATTGTCTTTGAATATTTGTGGTATTTCTATATTCAATCTTTGGTACTTAACAGGAACCCCTTGAATAAAAAGACAGTGCAATTTCATTCCTCCAATAAAAAACTATGTTTAAATGGTGCATTTATCTTTAATTTTAAGAGTTGCTTAACCATTTAATCTCATATGTTTAATGTAGATTTTGTAAGGTACCAGATGTATTATGCAAAGCATGAATATAATTATTATGAAGAATACCATAAGGAACAACAAAATATAGAGAACAATGACACCATAAATGATACCTTTATTGGTATGAAGCCACATTCACTTGCCTCTTCGAGGGGGAAGCCTCTTGCAAAGCAGAGCTCAATTGAAAAATAATTCTCAAGAAAAAACTTTCCCATGATTTCTACTCCTATTTATACTATTTCTATCTTTTAGAGAAATATCTTTTTAGAAGCAAAACCTTCTATTAAGTCTTCTTACATTATACATGTTCACATTATTCATAGTATTTATTTACTAATGTTAGCCTTTATTACATAGAAAACATATTATTCTACCTACATGAGGGGTTAGGGAGGTTAATTCCCTAACATGCACTCCCCCCCCTTTAAAGAAACCTTGTCCTCAAGGCTTGAGATGGGGAAATTATTGCATAATGGTAGTTGGATCCCATGTGGAATATTCTAGTGGTGTATCCTTTCACTGAACTAAAACTTCCTTGATGGTGAACTGACAGAGATGAAACTCGCGGTGGTCCAATATTGCTTGGGGCTGCAACCAAATAGATCCTTCTTCATATAATTCAGGGAGTCTAGTTTGAGTTTGGCACTTAGTTCTAATCATTTTATTTAAGAAAGAAACATGAAAAACATGATGGAGCTTAGAGTGATTGGGGAGAGATAATTGGTATTACACAAGCCCCACTTTCTTGATAATTGTATAAGGGCCATAAAACCTCGGAGAAAGTTTCTGACAATGTTTGACTTTGAGTGAATTTTTCTTATAAGGATGCAGATGAAGAAACACTTGGTCCCCTTCAACAAATTCATGTTCTAAATGACCTTGATATACTTGTCACTTCATGCAATTTTAATCCATGACCAAATTTTATTTGATGACATTGAGAGTGGAAACTAAGATTGTAAGTGTGTTGTCGATGTCTTTAAACCTGGATACACTTGGCAGGTAGGAGATAACAAAATATGGATTTTGACTATAGACTTCTTCAAAGGGATTCATGTGAGTGGAAACATGGTAAGTTGTTTTGTACCACCATTCATCTAACGGTAACCACTAATCCCATTGAGTTTGTCTGTCGGCTGCGAAACACCTCAAATATGTTTCCAAGCACTTGTTGACAACTTCAGTTTGTCCATTATTATGGGGATGATAGGTTGTGTTAAGATGCAATTAGGTTACTTGGAGCTTGAACAATTCTTTCTAAAATTTGCTAGTGAAAGTTGGATCCTAGTTGGAGACAATAGAGTGAGATATTCCATGGATTTTGAAGATATTATCCATGAAAAATTGAGCCACTGTGGATGCAGTTAAAGGGTGTTGGAGAGCATATAAATGAGCATATTTGGAAAGGAGATCAACGAAAACCATGATGAATGACTTATTGCTCGATTTGGGTAATCCGACAATGAATTTCATAGAAATATTCATCCAGATAGAAGGTGGAATAGGGAGCGGTTGGAGTGTGCCTGGATTTTTTACTATTTCACCCTTATTAGATTGACAAGTATCACATTTAGCCACAAAGGTGAAAATGTATTGTTTCATACCTTCCCCCAAAAAATAACATTTGGCCCATTCATAGGTTTTGTGAAAGTTTGAATTCCCAATTGTTGGTGAAGCATGAAGTTTAGAGAGAACAATGGATTTAAGGTGAGTCAGTTTCCTTAAATACACACGACCTTTATAGAGAATCTCCTCATTGTGCCAAGAGTATCCAAAATAGGCCCGTGGATCTTGTTTCAATTGTTAGATCGTGCGAGAAAGTTTGGGATCTTGGAACCACTCCTGGTGAATGACTTGTAACCAATCTGCTACAATGAAAGAGAAGGAAAATAAGGACCCTTGTTCTTCATATTTACTTGAAAGAGCATCAACAACCACATTTTCTTTTCCCTTCTTGTAAGTGATCGTATAATCATAATCAAAGATATTGGTCACCCATTTTTGTTGCTTGGGGGATGAAATTCTGTGTTCCAAAAAATACTTGAAGCTACGATGATTAGCTTTAATTTGGAAGCATTGCATCAACAAATAAGGATGCCAGAGATCCAATGCATGCAGAATAAACAATATTTCCTTTTCATAGGTGGATTTTCCCAAATGTCACTTCAAGAGTTGATTACTGGTGAAAGGCAAAGGTTGGCCATCTAGCATGATGAATGCCCCAATTCCTTTCCTTGAAGCATCACATTCTAGGAAAAATGTCTTGGTGAAGTCAGCGAGTGAAAAAATAGGATTCTTGCAGATATCCTCTTTCAAGGCTTGGAAGGATTGATCAACTATAGGAGTCCAATTGAAATCATTTTTTTAAGGAGAGTATTGAGGGGAGCTACAATTTTTCCATACTTATGAACAAACTTGAGATAATGTCTCGTTAAACTGAGGAAAACCCAAAAACATTTTAGAGTTTTAGGGCGAGGCTAATGCTTCATAGATTCAATTTTCTTAGGATCCACACATACATCATCCTTGCCAACAATATGGAACATGCACTCTACTCCATAATATCCAAAAGCACATTTATACTATTTGAGAAAGAGTTTGTGTTCAGACAATAAGCATAGGAATTGATCCACATGGGCTTGCCAATTTTTAATATAGATGATGATATCATCAAAGAAACCTAAGACAAAATGATGGAGGAAAGGACTAAATACATGATTCACGAGAGTTTGAAAAGTCGAAGGGCATGACCAAGAACTCACAATGGCCCTCACGATTTCGAAAGGGAGTTTTGGGAATATCGAACTCTTTCATATGTATCTAGTGGTAGCTAAAACATATATCAAGTTTGGTAAAGTACTGAGCACCACTCAATTCATGTAGAAGGTCATCAATGAGAGGAATGGGGAATTTGTCTTTGATTGCTATTTTTTTGAGGGCACAAAAATCAAGACACATGTGATAGGTGTCTTCTTTCTTGAGTACCATAACTATAGGATAAGAATAAGGGGTAGTACTAGGATGAATAACACCCACCTCTAGAAATTCCTAAACAATATTCTCAATTTCATTTTTCTGGGAAAAAGGATGATGATAAGGGAAAACTTTAGGAGGAACACTATCGAGGAAAAGGGGAATGGAATGATCATTTGCACCACCAGAAGGGGGAATTCCTTGGGGATTCTTAAAAATAGATTGGTGTTTGGATATGAGAGATTGGAGGTTAGGATGAATAGTAGGTGAAGGGGTCTCAACGAGTTGAATGGAATGGATTTGGAAAATAATGCCAAAATGACCTTTTTTGAGTAGTTTTTCCATTTAGTGGGAAATAATGATCTCAGGGGAGCCTTCCATGATGCCTTAGAACTTATACTATTGTCCATCATGTTGGAATTGCATGGTTGATTCCTTAAAACCCATGGTGATGGGTTCTAGTGTGCGCAACCATTCAATATCAAGAATAATGTCACAACCACCTATGTCAATAGAAACCATATGATATTCCTTGTGGTAGTGACCAATATTTAGGTGCATATTTACACAAATCACCCCACATTTCATGGAACTTCCATTTTCAATCATGATTTGAAAATTGTCGATGACATGGATATAGAACATGGTATTTTGAGCAATGTGGCGATGAATAAAATTATGGGTGTTTCCATTGTCAACTAGGATATGAATTTCTGATGCTTAATGTAGCCAATGAGCTTAAGGGTCTGGGGATAAAAAATACCAGTGAGGGAATTTAACGAGATAAGTGGTTCAAATTTTGGTGTATTAAAGGGCAGGGTATGATCATCGTCTTGAGGCATCTCTTCAGAAGGTGTAACATCTGCATCCTCTTCAGAAACATCTTTAGAAACAACCATAAAACGTTTTTGTTCCTTACACTTGTGCCCTAGAAAACATTTTTCACCACAATTATAGTAAAGACCCTTGAGTTGGCATTCAAACATTTCTACCTTGGTTAATTTGTGGATCTTGAGAGAAATGGGATTAGGGGTTGGATTTGTGGGTTGAGGGAGAGAAATGAAGGATGGTTTTCTGGTTTGAGAAGAGACTATCTATTGTGCTTCCTTGGAGCATTAAGTAGCTTCAAGCCAATTCTGGGGGCAAGACATGAGGACATGGGATTGGATGTCATCCTTCAGGCCACTAATAAAGCATTCTCCGAAGAAGGTGTCAGACACACTGTATATTCAAAAATCCAATTGCTCAAAAGCAATGATATATTCTTCCATTGTACCCAACTATTTCATCTTGGTCAAATGGCCCAAATGATGTGTGTCGGTGTCAGTTTAGGGGCTAAATTTCGGTCATGGGCTAATATTCCATGGTTTTCCCCCAAAAAAGATTCGTTATTCTAAAAATGATTCGCCCAAATTCTATAGGATAAAATTATTTTACCTTAAAAATCGCCAAAATTTTATACAAACTATATAAAATCCTTAGAAATTTGAATATTTTTATAAAAATATCACAAACATTTCATAGTTGGCATATGAAATATTAGTAAGATTCGCCAAGGTTTCTACATTTTAAAATAAATTTCCATCCTTAAAATCACCCATGGTGTCAAAGAATTCATAAAGAACTGCAAAAAACTAGGTCCAAGCAATATACCCTCAGTAGGGATTTTTATGCCATTGCTACCATTGCCAACAATCAAGATCCAAATAAAGAACACCGATACCTATTTTGGCCAAATCAACTGTAATGCCATGCAAGGAGAAATGATGTTCCATTTGAGTGACCCAACATGTGGGGTTTGAGCCATTAAATTTATTCACATCAACTTTAGGAGAACGTAGGTCATGATGAAGGGGGTTGGAATGAAATGCCATGGTATGGGAGGAGTTAGCTTTGTTTAGGTGTGAAGATTAGATAGAGGAGGTGGGGCCTTGGAATTGTCTCATCCATTTGTTGAGGGTGACTTCGAGGGAGTCAAATCAACCATTGAGGGAGTCAAATTACGTAGTGAGGGGCTCAAATTTGGAATCGAGGGAACCAATTTTGGAAGTCATGTGATGAATTTTATTCTTGTTCTTCTTGTTGTTAGTTTGCAGGGCAATGATTTCTTGGTTGCGGGTGAGGGCCATTGGGGAATTAAACAAGAAATAAGTGGGTAGGTGGGTCTACACAGAAAATGGTTATGGATGAGGGTTACAACTGTGATTAGTACGAAGAGAGGAAGCCAATAAAATAGGTCCCAAATAAGGGTGCTAGGGAGGTGTTGATAGACATTTATGACACACCATCAATGGGAAGGGAAGATTTGGTACGAGGTTGTCTACTTAACCCAAGCCGTTTGGTATAATCTACCCTGACAGGTTTTATGGCTCCGTTAGCCAAGTAAGATCCTAAAACAATTTAAAAGATGTGAACTAACTAAAGATACTACTCCAGTAGTCAACACTTTAATTACAAATGATTCACTAAGAGTGTTTATATACAATAGCTATATACAATTTACAAGGTTTAAGCAAAGCCTTGTGAAAATAATTGTTTTCAACTAATGGATCAAAATAAGAAAATAAAGGAAATGGTCTTTGTGCTATAAATTAAAAACTAATAAACAATGATTGAATAAGATTGTAAATAATAAAATGATAATTTTCAAAGCATTTAACGTTTAAATGATGCACTCATTATTCATTCGCAAATAAACAAATTAAATAAACTATAAACTAACTAACCTGACATTGATTGATAGTACTAAGCTAGATTCGTCTCACTGTATTTGTATAAGATCCTCTTAACCTGTGTCAAGTGTAAACCTATGTAAAAGGAAAGAATAATACTTCCTAAATAAACTCAACTAAGTCTTTTATATTCTGGAATGCGTTTATGATGACAAAAAGACAAACAATTATATATCATGTGACTTTAGAATGTCCAAATAACTGAAAATGAAAGAAATTTCAATCCTCAGTAAATGGTGTTACCAACTATCTAGTATCAGATGTAAACTCAAAATACTTGAATAGATGATAAACCATAGATATTAAATGAACCAAAATATAATGAACCATATAAATGAAAACATAACATGAAAAGTTATATGCAGAATAGTCTAAAGCTAGTTCAATACAAATAAAGTTTCATATTTAGAAATTATATGAGAAACAATATTAACATTGCACAATCTACAAAAGGACAAAATTCAAAGAGTAAAATGTATCCCATATAACTTTAGTATAATGAGTTCATCATAAGGTACAAAATGAATTTTTGGGATAATAGACTCTTAAAGATTGAAAACGTTAATACATAAATGATAGAAATTAACCATGTATTGATAAAACACACTAAATGTAATTTAAATCAATGCATAATCAATTACTCAAAGAAATATAGATATATTGTAATGAAAACAAAACCATTTTACTCACAGGACAAAAGCCATTAAGCAACCTAGAATTCCATATTCTTCTTTGAAAATACTTGTCCATTCTCCCAAAGATTCCAACCATCCATTACTCCATTTGACAATAAAAAAGTTTACAAAATGTATAATATAAAAAAAATAAACGATGAAAATCCTCTCAATTTCTTGGAACTCATATATTTATACCATGAATGAGCAGGGCGTCACTAATAATTTCCGCCACCTGAAATTTTCCTCGTAACGAGACAAAAATATCTTTCAAATCGTGCATTTGTTTGGGAAAATTCTCACGTGTAAGATAAATGAGTCCATTCTGCAGATGGGTTTTCAAATGTTTCTTTAGATTCCTTATGGTTTGGTTGAAACAAGTCCCGCAAAATCATCTGTTTGTTCTTGAACGCATTTCCAAATCTTATCTGTTGTTGCTCATAAATTATTTGCAACAATTCAATATTATTTTTGGATCAATTATCTTGAACTTATTTAGATAATAAAATCAAGCCATGTTCAGATCCATACCAAATAACTGATAATAGAAACCTGTGAAACAAAAAGAAACCAAATTAAAAACCTAAAAATTGTGATTAAAACAAAATTTAGAACAATAAAATTAAAATGAATTTAAACTAACTTCTAAACAAATATTGTTTATATTTTCCTTTCAAATATGATCTTAAAATTCTAGAAACTTCAAGTTGATGGAGAGGGGAAAAATATTGATTTTGGGTTTTCACAAAATTAAACAAATGATAGATAATTTTTATTTTTTATTTTGAAATGAGATGCAAACTGACAAAATAATTTAATTAATTTTACCTACCAAATGATTTTGTGAAAATGATTGCTAATGAGCAAAATACAAAAACATAATCATAATTTAAACAAATAGTTGATAAAAATTAATGTTTTCGTTTAAATTAATATTTCTATGTTTGTCTATCCCTCATTCAAAATTGATCAAATGTGAACAAATGCCATAGAAAAGATGTGTCTCAATAAACGTTCTTCCTGTAAAATCATTGTTATTAATCCATGTCTTCAAGCAAGCCATTCTCATAGCAGATAAATTCAATAAGGAAGAGGTAATAACAAACTCCCAAATTATGAAGCTCGTCCATAAACATCAAAACTCTGTAGAAAGAAAAACGAAATGGCATTTGAATTTAATAAAATTCAAATCAAACAAAAGAAAATAATATAAACTCAAACCAACCTCGAAACAAAGCAAACCAATACCAATCCAATCAAGTTAAAAGGAAGAAAACAAAGAATCCAAGTAAAATTTTGAGCGACCCTAGATTTTGATTAAAAATAAAGAAGGGGTTGTTGGGGCCCAACAAGAGGGAGGGTGGGTCCACGAAAAAAAAAGGATTATAAGTTATAGGTACCATGATGATAAATACGAAGAGGGGAATCCATTGGGATAGGTATCAAATACGAGTGCTGACAAGACCACCATAATTGTATTTTTTTTACTCCTATGAAGTTATACTCTAGCCTAAAGAATATTATAGGGACCAAATGCCCAATTTTTTAGTAGTCAAAATTATGTAGGAATTTTTCAACCTGCATGTAGGAGGTAGGGTTGCGCTACATAATTTCCCCTCTGTGTCTGTGTTGTTTTGTTCTGATATCAAGGGTTAGAGTTTTGAGGGTTCCTATAGACAAGGGTTTTCCTTGTGCTATATCTCTTTGATATACCAACGAGGTCCAACAATAATATTCGACCAATATATGAGGGCACCAACTAAGGAGGCTTGAGCGTACCCTTAGTTGCGCTACTCGATTACCTAGGTACATGATATTAGTCTTCCTGTGTGCTAATATATTTGCCACTATAGCTGTTAGGAGGCTGATAGGCTGATCTATAATTGGTTTTAGGAAACCTATGGGACTCCTTATATACCCAAGGGTACATGGGAGTGAATGGCCATGTACGGGTATTGTCTAATGAGTTACTACTAGAAGGAGTACTAGCAGGGGTTACAATGATTTCTAACAAGGTGAAACAATGTGTTTCGAGTAATTCGTGAAACTATATGTATTTATTTCGTGTAGTATTCCCCAGTTGCATTTTTACATACCAAAAAACAGATCTCTGTTCTTTAAAGACAATGATAGTACATGTCTCTAGCCTGTAATTTTTTTTGTCTAAAATTTCTCCATAGGAAAGTTCTTTGATACCACTTGTAAGCTACTAGATGTATTATGCAAAGCCAAAAAAAAATTATTATGATGAACACTAGTAGGAACAACAATATATAGAGAGTGATAACACCAAAAATGATACCTTTATTGATAAAAATCCAATTTTACTTTCCTCTTCGAGGGGGAAACCTCCAATAGAGCATAGCTCAATTATTAAATTATTCTCAATACAAAACTTTCCCATTCTTTATACTCCTATTTATACAATTTCTATCTTCTAGAGAACATTCTAAAGGAAGATCTTTCTAGAAGAGAGAAATTCTATTAAGTATGCTTACATTAGATGTGTTAACATTATTCACATGCCTTATTTACTAATTTAGGCTTTTATTACAAAGAAAACATATTATCATTCCTTCAACTTCAATTTAATCAACAATATATCATCAATGTATCAATTAACAATATATCATCAATGAGCACATAAACATAAGAAGCATCACATCACATCAAATACATAGTACACCAAAATTTACATGGAAACCCAAATGGGGGAAAACCACATAGTTCTTTCTTACATGTCAAAGATTACATTCATTGTAAACACCAACTTCCTTATTGTCCAGCTGCAACTGGAAGGAGGCTACAACTCCCTACTTACAGGCTCCAACCTTAAGGATTCTATAACTCCCTGAATTCTATGGCTCCAACCAGAAGGAGGCTATGACCCCCTTTCCTTGCCCTGTCCTGTCGCCCTGAAATATAAATGTAGACCACCTGTCACTGCTATTGGAATACTATCACTACCTATATCAATGTCACTATCTCTGTCACTGCCACTGTCACTGCCACTGCCTCTGTCACATCAACCTGTAACCTGTCAACCTGTTAATGTATTTGACCTATCACTGTGACTATACCATTAACCTGCTATACCAAAACCTATTCCATACCATGCATCAACTGTGTGCTAACAATGCATCAATAATGTACAATAAGATATGTCAAGTGTAGATATATTGTACAAGAAAAACAATCAAATATAAAACCAGTACCATATACCATATCAACCATGTATATATCTGTACCATATCATCAATGAAGTTCCTCAAAGAACCCAAACATATGCCTCATCCATATACAACCATACATTAAGTGTATACCTCAAGAAATGAACCAAAACAACCATGTCATACACTGAACCAAATATAACATAATACCTTACTCAATGATGCATCCTAGATTTACCTCAATAATGTGTCAAACCCTAATCAACATGCTAAGTATGCCTCAAGAATTCACTGCATCATAATCAAACATATCCTTCACAACAAGTACACATACATACTAGTACCTCTGTAGCTGATTTGAAACATTGTCATGCTGACCTGTAGGTTATATTATGTCTTTAGGGACATGGTACTATCATTTCCCCCAATATTTTTTTGTCCTCATGGGACTAAGACATCCTGTCATGTGGGGCTTCGCAAGATGAGCCCTAAGCAATCTACGGGGGTGCCTCGCGGGACACTAGTGGTTTGATCGATGGGGCCTACTAAACTAGGGTTTCCTCAACAAATTTCACTCTCCTCTACAACTTTAAAACTCCCACACTCCTTTCTTGTCGCTACCTCATATTTCTCCATCGCTAACTTGACAAATAGATCACTATCTCACTAGAAGATGTTCAATAGAATAAGTGAGTGAATGTACTTGTGAATGACTCCTTGAGGTGTATTTATACTTTTTCTAAGTAACTTAGGGGATTATTATATACTTTCTTGTTACAACCACTTTACCCTTTCATTAAATACTTGTAACCAACTAGGGGCTTCTTGACCATTCTTCAGGGCTTCTAACTTCACAAGACCATAACTCCTCAACCATGAGGAACTATGTGGCATGCCACCTATCACCCAAAACGACAGAACACAGACTATCCATCCATGAGTGAGTTAACTACATTTACACCATCCTTTGTGATCATATTACTTATCCAACTTTGGGTCCCATTATCACAACATCGATTCTTCTTCAAGGGTTGAGATCAATGATAACCACTCTTTCAACAACTACAAATTGTACTAGGATGCACAAGATTTGATACATGATCATAATATGGAGAAATATATTATTGGTCCACCTCTAATGGGGTTAATCCAATAATTTGACATTGATAAATGAAAAGTGATACATGATCCCATATATGTAGTATACCTAGGGAGGTAATATGGGGTACCTATGGAGGTACCAAATGGGAATGTGGTTATGTATTATTAGTGGAAGCCATTTAATATATGAAAATGTGGTCATTCAATGTAAGGTGTACTAGGTCCACTATATTAATAAAGGCCCACTATGATAATTAGATGTAATAAATGTGAGAAGGCTCTCTATAAGGTTCCTAGGAGATAGAGAGAGCTATATAAAGAAGTGTAAGCAATGTAATGAAATAAAGTGAAGCATATTGTCATTGTAACAAGTGAGTATTGCTTGAGGAGTGCATTCCTTCCTTAAGGAATAATATATGGTGTTACCCTACCTCAAGGGTTTTGAATATTTCTTGTGTTCAGTGTTTTGGTGAATGGTTTGGTGCTTATTATTGGTTTATTGCTGAATTATATTCACAGAATATTCAAACACATAACAATTGGTATTGAATCACTTTCCTTGGCCAAAGAAGGGAATAATTTTTTCTTTATTTGCATATTTCTTCTAGGGAGAAAAAGAGGGCAACGCACTTCAGGTTCATATATAAAAAATTTTGTGTATAATTTGGCGAAACAAATTGTATATTTGAATTATTCTCGGAAAAATACCCAATTTCAAAAAACAAATCAGCTAAAACGAATTCTGGGAAGTGAAGTTAAGATCATTTTAAATTCAACATTTTTTCTAGAAAAAGTCGTGATTTTCTGCAGTAATTTATTTTTAAACCCTTGTTCTATTTTTGGAGTTTTTCATAGCAAGATGTATTTTAAAGGAAAATGTGATGGCCCTAGTATTTAAGAATTCATTAAATAAATAAATTCATCATGGGAAGAGAATTGGCCCCATTGGGTAGCTCTCAAATTACAAGGTGATGCTAAGATTTGGTGGAAATTGCTTGATTATAAGGAGATGATGACACTCTCCAATGGAGAATTTGAAAAAATATTGTTAGATAGGTGGTATCATGGAAAACATAAGGATACAAAGAGCACCAAGGGTTTATTTTCATGAGACAAAACTATATTACAAGTTCATGGTTGTATTCATAAGGATAAGGTTATTATTTCTATTAACCCTAGTTGCATGCATAATTTTATCAATATTCAGTTGGTTAATAGACTACAAGTTCCTACAAAGAATGTTCAAGCCACACAGGTTGTGAGTGAAAATGTGAAAATTTTTAAATATTTGAAGCTTAGTATGGATAAATATGTGTTGCATTCATATTTTTATGCTATGGATATGGATGAAGTGGATATTGTTTTGGGATATCCTTGGATAGAATCAGTGGGTACCATTAATATTAATGTGAAAAATAATTTTTTGAAGTTGTGGTACAAGAAAATGAAAATTACGTTGCATGATGTGTCTCTTAATAAGAAATATGGGCCCACGGAGGCTAGCAAATAAGTTATTTCTGAGTCCAAAGTTGAATCAGAGACAGAGTATATAGAAACAACTGAAGCAAAACCACACGAAGAAAACAATAAGAAGATAAGATGGTTAGTGACTCAAAGTCACAATGTGTAGTTGATTTGAAGAAAACAAAACAAATTCCTACAATTGTTTTATATCTCCATCCACATCATATAGAGAAACAACAGTACTCAAGGCAAGGGTGTGAACATCAACACATTTATGCACCAACAAGGAATCATAATGGAAACCAATCTAGAGGTTCATGGAGGCCTACCAACACTATAGGAAGACATGAGGCTAGAGAACCAAGTCCATGGAAACAATGAAATGAGGTGGAACAAACTCAAGGTGGCAAGGAAACAGTTGGAAATCTTGTTCGACTTCCATTGGGATGGATGGATGGTTTTGGTACTAGTTGGATACATTGCTTAGCCGATCATATTGTATGGTTTTTTCTTATCTTTCGAGGATGAAACATGTGAAGGGGGATGGAATGTAGTATACATAGGGAGGTAATATGGGGTACCTATGGAGGTACCCAATGGGAATGTGGCTATGTATTATTAGTGGAAGTCATTTAATATATGAGAATGTGGTCATTCAATGTAAGGTGGACTAGGTCCATTATATTAATAAAGGCCCACTATGATAGTTAGATGTAATAAATTTGAGAAGGATTAGTGCACGGTATAACCAGAACAACACCAAAATAATACCAAAATAATACCAGAATAACACCAGAAAGAACACTTTGATTACTGAGAGAAATGTTAACTTTCCTCTTAGAGGGGGAAACCTACAACAGAGCAGAGCTCTATTACAATAATATCCAAGACAAAACTTCTCATACCCTCGAATCCTATTTATACTAAATATGTCTATCAAAAGAACAATATAGAGGAAGATCCTTCTAGAAGATGAAGCTTCTATTAGGTCTTCTTACATTGGACTTATTCTTCCTTATTTCCAGGCCTTATTAATATTAACCTTTATTACATGGAAATATATTATTCTACTTACGTGAGGGGTTAGGTACCTAACATGTCCTTCCACCTAAAAAAAACCTATCCTCAAGGCTTGAGATGAGGAAATTGTTGTAGAATGGTAGCTGGTTCCCAAGTGGAATCTTCTGGAGTTGTATCTTTCCACTGGAATAACTCTTCCTTGATGGTTTGCTGACATAAATGATGCTCACACTGATCCAAAATTGCTTGTGGATGTAACCAAATGGATACTTCTTCATCCAACTTGGGAAGGTTGATTTGAGTTTGGCACTTAGTTCCAATAATCTTCTTTAAGCAGGAAACATGAAAAACAAGATGAAGCTTAAAATGAATGGGAAAAGCTAATTGATAGGCCACCTGTCCCACACGCTTGAGAACGATATAAGGAGCATAAAATTTGGGTGCCATTTTCCAACAATGGTCAACTTTGAGGGAATTTTTCTTGTAAGGTTGTAGTCGAAGAAACACTTGATCCCCTTCTGCAAATTGACGTTCATAGAGATCTTGATATGCTTTTTGCTTTATGTGATTCTGGACCATGACCAAATTATCTTTGAGGGCAAAGAGAATAGCCTCTCAAACTGTAAGCATTTGGTAAACCGCCTGGACCTTCGAGACACCTGGAAAATATAAGAGAATTGAAGGTGGATTTTGTCCATATACCACTTCAAAAGGAGTCATGTGGGTAGATGTATGGTAAGAAGTGTTGTACCACCATTCAACTAGTGGTAACCATTGAGCCCATTGATTTTTCCTTTATGATTCAAAACAACTCAAAAATGTTTCCAAACACTTGTTGACAAATTCAGTTTGACCATCAGTCTGGGGATTATAAGTTGTGCTGAGATGCAATTGGGTGCCTTGTATATTGAATAGTTCTTGCCAAAAATTGCTGGTGAAATTTGGGTCACGATAAGAAAACAATAGAATGAGGCATGCTAGGAATCTTGAAGACCCATTCCATGAAAAGTTGAGCCACAATGGATGATGTAAATGGGTGTTGAAGAACACATAAATGAGCATACTTGGAAAGGTGATCAACTACCACCATGATGACAGATTTATTTCCCAATTTAGGTAATACTACAATAAAATCCATAGAGATATCCCGCCAAATAGATGGTGGAATCGAAAGCGGTTGTAGTGTGCCAAGAGATTTGACTGTTTATCCCTTTTTGTGTTGACACACATCACATTCAACCACAAAATTGTGAACTTTGTGTTTCATACCATCCCAGAAAAAATAATGTTTGACCTGGTCATAGGTTTTGGTAAACCCAGAGTGCCCAGTGGTGGGTGTAGCATGAATCTCAGAAAGTATTGTGGATTTAAGTTTTAAATGTTTACTTAAATAAAAATGGATTTTGTATCAAATCTCATCATTGACCCAAGAGTAACCTGGGGAGACTAAAGAATTGGCCTACAATTGTTGTATCAGATGCAAAATTTTAGGATCATGCAGCCATTCCTGGCAAACAACTTGGAGCCAATTTGGTACAATGAAGGAGAGAGAAATAAGGGACCCTTCATCTTCATATTTTCTAGAAAGCGCATCAACGACCACATTGTCTTTTACATTCTTGAAAATGATCTCATAATCATATCCGAAGAGCTTAGTCACCCATTTTTGTTGCTCTCGGAAGGAAAGGCGTTGTTCCAGAAAATACTTGAGGCTTTGATGATATTTATTAATTTGAAAGTGTTTCCCCAACAGATAAGGGCACCAAAGATCCATGACATGCAGAATAGCCAAAATTTCCTTTTCATAGATTGATTTGACCAAATTATCTCTGACAATTGTTTGTTGTTAAAGGCCAAAGGCCGACCCTCTTGCATAAGGACTGCACCAATTCCTTTCCTGGAAGCATCACATTCTAGGACAAAGGTCTTTGTGAAATCAGGAAGGGCCAGGACTGGAGTGGTGCACATGGCCATCTTCAAGGTTTGAAAATCCTGAGAAGCTACTGGAGTCCAAGTGAAATAATTATTTTTAAGGAGAGCAATGAGAGGTGCCACAATCTTTCCATAATTCTTAACAAACTTGTGATAATAACCTGTTAAACCCAGAAATCCACGCAATATTTTGAGAGTCTTTGGGTGAGTCCAATATTGCATAGCTCCAATCTTTTTAGGATCCACCCTGACACCAGTCTTGCCAACAAGATGACCCAAGTACTCGACTTTTGAGGCACCAAAAGAACATTTAGATTGTTTGAGTAAAAGTTGGTGCTAAGAGAGTAGATGGATAACTCGATCCACATGAGAAATATGGGATGTCCAGGTTTTACTATAGATGAGTATATCATCAAAGAAAACTAAGACAAAATGATGGAGAAAAGGACAAAATACATGATTCATGAGGTTTTGGAAAGTTGAGGGAGCATTACACAAGCCAAAGGGCATGACCAAAAACTCATAGTGGCCCTCATGAGTTATAAACGTAGTATTATGAATGTTTTCCTCATTCATATGGACCTGATGGTAGCTAGAACGAAGATCAAGTTTAGTAAAGAACTGGGTGCCACTCAATTCATCCAAGAGGTCATCAATGATAGGAATGGGATATTCATCTTTAATGGTGAGTTTGTTGAGGGAGTGGAAGTCAGGACACATGCACCAAGAGCCTTCTTTCTTAAGGACCATGACCACATGAAAAAAGTATGGGATCGTACTAGGGCAGATAACACCTGCATTAAGCAGTTCTTGAATTTTTTTCTCAATTTAATTTTTTGGGGAAAAGGGGTGATGATAGGGATGGATATTGGGAGGAAGGCTTCCTAGGAAAAGGGGAATGGAATGATAATGAACACCATGGGAAGGATGGAGTCCCCAGGGAGTGGAAAAAACCACTTGATGTTTAGAGAGAATGGATTGGAGGTCCTGCGACACAGAGGGTGTCTCAGTGGCTTGTATGGCATGGAGTTGGGAAATAATTCCAGAATGACCTTTTTTGAGCATATTTTCCATACGATGGGAATTGATGATCTCTAGGGAACCGACGGTGATTCCTTGAAACTTATATTGTTGGCTCTCCTGGTCGAATTGCATGGTTAATTCCTTAAAATCCATGAGAATGGGACCCAAAGTTCTTATCCATTCTACACCTAACACAATGTCACAACTGCCCATGTCGATAGAAAACATATGATATTTTAGGTGGTACTCACCAATTTGGAGACACACATTTTCACAACGCCCTCCACATTTCATGGACTCGCCATTGGAAATCATGATTTGAAAATTATTAACGACACAGATATAGCAATTAGTTTCTTGGGCAATGCAGTGATGAATAAAATTATGGGTTCTTCCACTATCAACAAGAATGATGACCTTCCTATGCTTAATGTAACCAATTATTTTAAAGGTTTGGGGAGCATAGAAGCTAGTGCGAGCATTTAGGGAACTGATCGGTTCTACTTCGGGAGGGTCCGAGGGAGGGGTAATGTCAGTGATTTCAGGTGACATGGACACAAGGGTAGCCTCAAAATCCTCTTTTGAAACATCCTCCTAGATGGCCATAAAAATATTTTGTTCCTTACACTTGTGCCCAGGAAATTTTTTGTCATCACAATTATAACAAAGGCCTTTGAGTTGGCATTCAACCATTTCAACCCTGGTCAATTTCTGGATCAGTGAAGTATAAGGAGGAGTGGGAGTGACTGGTTTAGTGCGAGGAATAAAGGAGGGTTTTCAGTTTTGTGAAGAGACAACCTGTTGTGCTTCCTTAACTATTTTAGTAGCGTCCACCCAACTCTGAGGCCAATCCATGAGGACATGGGCATGAATATCATCCTTGAAGCCACTGATAAAACATTCTTGGAAAAAAACGTCATACATGCCCTCTGTATGAAAATCCAATTGCTCAAAAGAAGCTATAAAGTCTTCCACTATGTCATATTATTTCAACTTTGTCAAATGACCTAAATGGTTGGTGTTAGTGTCAAATCATTCATAAAGCTCTACCACAAAACGTGTCCAAGCCACATACGCTTGGAAGACATTTTTTCTCCATTGTCACCATTGCAACCATTCTTGATCTAAATGGAGAACACCATATCGGATTTTGGACAACTCATCCGTAATGCCATACAAAGAGAAATAATGTTCCATTTGAGTTACCCAGCGAGTGGGATCCAAGACATCAAATTTGGTCACATCCACATGTGGAATGCGTAGGCCATGCTGAAAGTGTTGGGGATGAAAATTATGGGAATGAGAGGAAGTTTCACCTTTGGTTTGCAAAGGTGGGTCAGATGAGGGAAGATATACAGGGATATGCAGCTTGGCGCAAACCATCATAGTGACAGATTCAAGCTGGGTAGAAAGGTCTTGTTTGAGTTCCTCTATTTTGGCGGTGATGGAGGAATGCATGTTTTTATTTATGGTGGCAATATTGGCATTGAGTTGTCTCACTTCTTGTTGGGTTTGTGTGAAATTAGAGTGCAAGGCATTGAAGCGAGCCTCCAATTCTTGGCTATGGGTGTGGGCCATGATGAAGAGGGAACACGAAAAGGGGTGGGTGGGACCACACAGAAAATGGGTTATGGGTGAAGTGTATCACAATGATCATGGTGACAAGTTGAATCCAATGGGGTAAATCCCAAATAAGGGTGTTGGAAGGGGTCAGGTCCATGACATTTTTTTTTCTGAAAAATGATAGGTGTGACTGCGATAAGGAAAAAGAGAGAAATACAATGGGATAGGTCTCAAATAATGGAGCCAACAAGATCCATACTTTTTTTTTACTCTTGCAAAGTTATACTCTGATCTGAATATTACTACAGTGATGAAATGCCCAAATTCTTAACAGGAATAAATGTGTAGTAATTTTGCAACTCGAATGCAGGAGACACAGTTGCACTACAATAGATCTTGTTTTTTCTATTTTTGTTTATGTCCCAAGGTTTAGGGTATTCAAGGGTTCTATAGACAATAGTTTTCCCTGTGCTATATCTCTCTGATATACGTGCAAGGTCCAACAATAGTACTCGACCCAATATCTTAGGGCACCAACTAAGGAGGCTAGGTCGTGCCCTTATCTGTACTACCACTAATAATACATAACCACATTCCCATTGGGTACCTCCCTATGTACCCCATATTACCTCCCTAGGTATACTACACAATCAAATTTATGTTTTGAGTTATTGGGTAATCTCTCTAGAAATCCCAATATTATGCACACTAATGTCTTCACTCAAGGTCTTGAAAATTGTGAGTAGAAATTCTACTTATGGTTTAACCCAACATTGGATTCCCACAATTATTCCATGCATTGGTTGCAACACTACACGACCAATATTAATGGTTTTTAATTGTACAATTGACATATATTGTCCAAAATAATGTGCATGTGGGAAGGTGCTAGATTCCACAAATTTGATGTAGATTGGATGTAAAGGGAATATATTCGATTTAGCCTTAAGTTCACCTTTGAATGGTTCTTGGTGTTTCATTCTAACTATCAAACATGGTGACTTCAACATGTAGTTGATGAAGACACCATTGGGTTCTCAATGTGGATAACAATGTTTATGATAAATATTATTGGTGTGACATTATCATTTGTCTCTAGCATCTCCTCACTTAAATTATTAATTGGTGAATAGAGAGGTTGGTTTGGCACTGGATTAGTCTCTCCATTATTTGAATTTATTATTAAGGTATCATGTCCATTGTTAGGGAGTACTTCATCTACTCCCTAGTCTTTCTCAACTTTAGTAGACTAATGGCATGACATTCCTAATAGACATTGAGGTTTTGGTCTTATGTGGACCATTCAAGAAAATGAAATTCATGAAGTAAATCCTTTAACAAGTTTGTGCAAATATGGTTTTTCCCATCAATTAGATCCTTCTTTTGTCCACCACCTTAATCATAAATGAGAATTTCCTTAACTTGTATATTCCCCACTTCTTCATGGTATATGTTAGTGTTATGTTAAATCTTGACTCTCCATCCATAATGGCCTTTTATTATATTCCAACTAACATAAATGGTAGGTTTGTAGGTATTCCTTGAATTATCCCCCCAAGAAAAGGGTTGGTATGTGTTCCCAACATAGGGAGTATTAATTTCCATCTTAGGTGAGATATGCCTCTTATTTGATGTCAATATTCTATTTTAGGATGGAATCCAATTTTGTCTCCCACATAGGAAGGTCTAGTTCTCCTATTTGAACATTGAATCCTTCCTCTTCCATTGAAACATACAATTTTTACTTTTCATGCTAAACCTCACTTTCTCTTGCTCTAGATTTACTACATTCAAAATGAGCATTTTTATAATATAGGATTTATCCTTTCAAAGTCATCTTGATGTTTTATTATGCCCTCTTATTGAATTCATAATGAGGATACCATTTATCAGTCTTTTCTTTAATTCTATCCTCCATATCGATTACTTTTCCTTTATGAATTTTAACGAGTTTAGCAATCAATTGGGTAGTTATGTAAAATAGGGCCTTGGGCTTGACATTGTTAATGTTGATCCCATTGCATTGATGTTCCCTTACTAATGGAGAGACAACCTCAACCATTTCAATCCACAATGAAAAGTTACACCTTTACTTGTCCTTGGTCTCCTCATTTATGTAAGGGAAAATAAGTGTAGCATGCCCTTTGCATTTTTCTTATTATAGTAATGAAATTACCAGTTTTTATAAGTGTGCATAATTTTCTGAGTGTGTACCAAATCAAGACAATTCCAACACTATGGAGGGATCTTTCTTTTGGACCTCATTAATATGAAGAATGAAGAGTTTGATAAAATTGTACAAGAAATGCGATACTAACATAATCTAAAACACAAGAAACACAATAGAATACACTCAATACACAAAGATTTACCCTAGAAACCCTTAACTAGAAAAACCAACCTAACTGAGAACTGCTCCAACCTAACTTCACTTATTTCGATACAATATATGTATTCCATAACATTATAAACCTTAATTTATTAACCTATATTAGATCAAAATCTTAATACTTTAATTGGAATTAGTTTATAATGGGTTGAAAAACCATTGGCCGTAAAAGTGGACCCAAAATTTTCTTCGGTGGCTCCAACCATGAACCCTTGATGGAGAGCCCACTGACCCTCATGCCCCACCAGTTGAGGGGGTGATCATCCCCTTGGACCCCCTTTTCTCTAGGATGATTATAAGTCTACCTACAAAGAGTATAAAACATGTCCAATAAAAAATAATGCACACACATTAAGTATCACTAGAACACACACATGTTATGTATCACTAGAACATGCATGTGTTTTCATGAAGTGAAATTCCAATTGAACGAGGAAAGTTATCATATGTGGAATATTTGATTTCAAAAGGATAGGATCACATTTAATAGAACTTGTCCCATCCATCTATCATCTATTATGAATCATCTCTTATCCTATGTATCCACCTTAGACCTATAGTTGGAGTACCCAAGTTGATGGTATGAAATAGATATTTACCATAGCAAATTTGTAATATACCAGATATAAAATGTATGCAGAACATAAATAAAATGCTAGTAATGGAATAATAACAACAATATAACCAGAACAATCACCACAATAACACTGAAATGATATAAGAATAACAACATAAATAGCACTTTGAATCTGAAAGCAATGCTCACGGGCCTCTTTGAGGGGGGTAACCTCCAGTTGAGCAGAGCTCTATTACAATAATCTCCAAGCTAGGGTTCTCATACCCTCAACTCCTATTTATACTAAAAAGAAGCATCCAGAGGAAGATCCTTCTAGAAGCGGAAGCTTCTATTAGGTCTTCTTACATTCGCCTTATTCTATTTTATTGAAAGGCCTTATTAATATTGACCTTTATTACATATGAATATATTGTTCTACCTATGTGTGGGTTAGGACCCTAACATGTCCGCCTCCTTAAAAACAACCTTGTCCTCAAGGCTTGAGATGAGGAAATTGCTACATAATGGTAGCTGGTTCCCAAGTGACGTCTGTTGGATTTGTATCTATCCATTAGATTAACACTTCCTTGATCAGTCTCTGACATAGGGGATGCTCACACTGGTCCAAAACTGTCTCTGGTTGTAGCCAAATGGATCCTTCTTTAGCTAACTCTGGAAGGTTGGTTTGAATTTGGCACTTAGCTCCAATCACCTTCTTGAAGCATGAAACATGAAAAACAGGATGTAGCTTCAAATGGCTGGGAAAAGCTAACTGATAGGCGACTTGTCCCACATGCTTGAGCACGGTATAAGGACCATAAAATTTGGGTGCTAGCTTCTGACAATGCTCGGCCTTGAGGGAAGTTTTCTTGTAAGGTTTCAATCGAAGAAACACCAGATCCCCTTCTGCAAATTGATGTTCAGAGCGACCTTGATCTGCTTATTGCTTCATGCGATTCCGTGCCATGACCAAATTCTCTTTGAGGGTACAGAGAATGGCCTCTCGAGCTATAAGTGTTAGGTCAATCACTTAGACCTTCGAGGCACCCGGTAAGTATGAGAGAACTGAAGGTGGCTTCTGTCCATATACCACTTCAAAAGGAGTCATGCGTGTAGCTATATGGTATGAAGTGTTGTACCACCATTAAGCTAGGGGTAACCATTGATCCCACTGACTTTTCTTTTCCGAGGCAAAACACCTCAAATATGTTTACAAACACTTGTTGAAAACTTTCGTTTGGCCATCAGTTTGGGGATGATAAGCTATTCTGAGATGCAATTTTGTGCCTTGTATCTTGAATAGTTCTTGCCAAAAATTGCTTGTGAAAGTTGGGTCGTGATCAGAAACAATAGAGTGTGGCATGCCATGAAGCTTGAAGACCTGATCCATGAATATTTGAGCCACCGTGGATGATGTAAACGGGTGTTGAAGGGCGCAAAAATGAACATACTTGGAAAGGTGATCAACAACCACCATGATGACGGATTTATTTCCCGATTTGGGTAAGCTGGTAATAAAATCCATAGAGATATCCTTCCAAATAACAGGTGGAATCGGGAGCAGCTGTAGTGTGCCTGATGATTTGACAGTTTCTCCCTTGTTGCGTTGGCACACGTCACATTCAGCTACAAAATTACGAATGTTCTCTTTCATACCATCCTAGAAAAAGGAACCTTTGACCCTGTCATAGGTTTTGATGAACCCGAAGTGTTGTAACATGGGTGTAGCATGATGCTCCGAAAGTACCGTGGATTTAATCTTTGATTGTTTACTTAAATACAAACGGCCTTTGTATCGAAGTTCCTCATGGAGCCAAGAGTATCCTGGGGAAGCTAGAGCATTGGACTGCAATTGTTGGATCAACTGCGAACTTTTGGGATCTTGTAGCCATTCCTAGTGAATGGCTTGGAGCCAATTTGGTACAATGAATGAAAGAGAAAAAAGGGATCCTTCATCTTCATATTTTTGGGAAAGTGCATCCGAAACCACATTGTCTTTTCCTTTCTTATAAATTATCTCATAATCATATCCAAAGATTTTAGTCATTCATTTTTGTTGTTATGGGGAGGAAATGCGTTGTTCCATAAAATACTTGAGGATTTGATGGTCTGTCTTAATTTGGAACCGTTTCCCCAATAGATAAGGATGCCACAGATCCACGACATGTAGAATAACCAACATTTCCTTTTCATAGATGGATTTTCCTAGATTTCTTTTAGATATTTGCTTGTTGGTAAATGCCAAAGGTAAACCCTCTTGCATAAGGACAACACCAATTCCTTTCCCTGAGGCATCACATTCCAACACAAAGGTCTTTGTGAAATCAGGAAGGGCGAGGAATGGAGTGGTGCACATGGCCTTCTTCAAGGTTTGAAAACCTTGAGCAACAACTAGAGTCCAAGTGAAAGAGTTCTTTTTGAGGAGAGAAGTGAGAGGTGCTGCAATCTTCCCATAATTCTTAACAAACTTGTGATAACAGCTTGTTAAGCCTAGAAATCCACACAATCTCTTAAGAGACTTTGGGTGAGGCCATTCTTGCATAGATTCAATCTTTTTAGGATCCACCCTGATGCCATCTTTGCCAACCAGATGACCCAAGTATTTTACTTCTGAGGCGCCAAAAGCACATTTAGACTGTTTCAGAAAAAGTTGGTGCTGAGAGAGTAGATGGAGAACTCAATCCACATGAGCAAGATGGTCTATCGAGGTTTTTCTATAGATGATGATATCATCAAAGAAAACTAAGAAAAAATGGCGGAGAAAAGGATAGAAGACATTATTCATGAGGCTTTGGAAGGTGGAGGGGGCATTACACAAGCCAAAGGGCATGCCCAAAAATTCATAGTGGCCCTCATGAGTTCTAAAGGCAGTTCTGGGAATATCTACCTCTTTCATACGTATCTGGTGGTAGCCCGAATGATGATCCAGTTTAGTGAAGAATCGGGCGCCACTCAATTCATCCAAGAGGTCATCAATGACAGGAATGGGGAATTTGTCTTTGATGGTAAGTTTGTTGAGGGCAAGGAAGTCAGGACACATTCACCAAGAGCCTTCTTTATTCAGGACCATGACCACATGAGATGAATAGGGGCTCGTAATAAGGCGGATAACACCTGCATTAAGGAGTTCCTGGACCATTTTCTCAATTTCATTTTTTTGGGAAAAGGGGTGATGATACAGACGGATATTGGGAGGAAGGCTTCCTGGTACAAGGGGAATGGAATAATCAGGAACACCATGGGAAGGAGGGAGGCCTTGGGGAGTGGAAAAGACCAATTTATGTTTAGAAATGATGGCTTGGAGGTCTTGCGGCACGGAGGGTGTCTCTATTGCTTGTATGGCATGGAGTTGGGCGATAACACCAGAATGACCCTTTTTGAGTAGATTTTCCATGCGATGGGAACTAATGATCTCAGGTGAACCAATGGTGATGCCTTGGAACTTATATTGGTGTCCCTCCTTGTTGAATTGCATGGTTAAGTTTTTAAAATCCATGAGAATGGGACCTAAAATTCTTAGCCAGTTTGCACCCAGCACAATGTCACAACCTCCCATGTCGATAGAAAACATATTGAATTTCAGGTGGTAGTCACCAATTTGGAGACACACATTTTCACAATGCTCTCCACATTTCATGGAACCACCATTGGCAATCATGATTTGGAAATTATTGATGGTATGGTTGTAGCAATGAGTTTCTTGGGCAATGTGATGATGAATAAAATTATAGGTGATGCCACTATCAACCAGAATGATGACCTTCTGATGCTTGATGTAATCGATTAGATTGAGGGTTTGGGGAGTGGAGAAGTCAGTGAGAGCATTGAGGGAAATGAATGGTTCTACTTCAGGAGGGTCTGAGGGAGGGGTTATGTGTGTGGATTCAGGTGATTCAGACATAGAGGGAGTTTCTTCATCTTTTTCTGAAATCTCCTCGGAGATGGCCATAAAAAGATTTTGTTCTTTACACTTGTGGCCCAGGAAATATTTTTCATCATAGTTATAACAAATTCCTTTGAGTTGGCATTCAACCATTTCAACCTGAGTCAATTTTTGGATCTTTAGTGGAGCAAAGGGAGTAGTGGGATTTACTGGTTTAGGGTGGGCGATGAAGAAGGGCTTGTGGTTTTGAGAAGATACAACCTATTGTGCTTCTTTAACTCTTTTGGTAGCCTCCACCCAACTCTCAGGCCGATCCATGAGGACATGGGCCCGAATTTCATCCTTGAGGTCGCTGATAAAACACTTTCAAAAAAAGACATCAGACATGACCTCTGTTCTAAAAGTTAGGCGCTCAAAGGTAACTATAAAGTCTTCCGTTGTTCCTAATTGTTTAAGCTTTGTCAAATGACCCAAATGGTTGGTGTCAGTGTCAAAGCGTTCATAAAACTCTGCCAGAAATTGTGTCCAAGCAATATACCCTTGACGATAATTTTTTCTCCATTCCCACCATTGCTAACGTTCTTGATCTAGATGGAGAACACCATACCGGAGTTTGGCCAAGTCATCTGTAATGCTGTATAAAGAGAAGTAATGTTCCATTTGGGTTACCCAACCAGTGGGGTCCGAGCCATCAAATTTGGTCACATCCACCGGTGGAAGGCATAGGTCACGTTGAAAGTGATGGTTCTGCAAGGTATGGGAATGAGAGGAATGGTCACCTTCAGTATGTGGGGGTGAGAAAGAGGAAGGGTTATCTGTAGGGATATGTAGTTTGGTGCAGAGTGTCGAAAAGACTGATTCAAGCTGGGTGGTGAGGTCTTGTTTGGTTTCGCCCATTGAGGACTGCATGGTTGTATTGATGGCGGCGACATTGGCACTGAGTTGTTTCACTTCTTGTTGGGTCTCAATGAGACCATATTGCAAGGTGTTGAAGCGAGCTTCCAAGTCTTGGCTATGAGTATGGGCCATGAGGATGGGGGAACTGAAAAGGGGCGGGCGGGGTAAATTTTTTTTTTTCTGAAAAAGTGATATGGATGAATGTGATAAGTGTGAAGAGATGAATCCAATGGAATAGGTCTGAAATAATGGTGAAAATTTTTCCAGACTTTCTTTTATTTTTATTTTTTTTACGAAGTTATACTCCAGTCTGAAGAATACTTCAGAGAGGAAATGCCCAAATGCTTAACCAAAAAGAAATGTGTATTTACTTGGCAACCCGAATACAGTTGTGCGGCAAGAGATGTTGTTTGTTTTAATTTGTTTATGTTTCTGTCCCCAAGGGTTAGGTATTCAAGGGTTCTACAGACAAGGGTTTTCCCTGTGCTATAACTCTCTGATATATGTGTGAGGTCCAACAATAGTACTCGAACCAATATTTCAATGCACTAATTAAGGAGGATAGACCGTACCCTTAGCCGTACTACCTGACTACCCAAGTACTAGAAAGTATCTTCCCGAGTGTTGTTCTCAGTGACACTATAACAGTCAGGTGGCCAATCGGTTTATCTAAAGAGGGCTTTAGGTAATTTAGGTTGATCCGTACACAGGTGTTGTCTGATACGTTACCACTCGAAGGGGTACCAATAGGGGTTACAAGGGTGGCCAACAGATGTGCACTTAAGTACCACTTGTATTTCCTACGTGTATGAATCCCTCAACCGTGGGTTATGCGCGTAACGACAGATCTCTGTGGATTAAAGATGCCAGAATACGTCTCTACCCTGAAAAAAAAATTAACCCACACTTTTTGCCAAGGAAAGTGCTGTGATACCACTTGTAATATACGAGATATAAAATGTATGTAGAACATAAATAAAATGCTAGTAATGGCAGAATAACAACAATATAACCAGAACATTCACCACAATAACACTGGAATGATATAAGAATAACAACATAAATAACACTTTAAATCTGAAAGCAATGTTCACGGGCCTCTTCGAGGGGCAACCTCTAGTTGAGCAGAACTCTATTACAATAATCTCCAAGCTAGGGTTCTTATACCCTCAACTCCTATTTATACTAAAAAGAAGCATCTAGAAGAAGATCCCTCTAGAAGCTGAAGCTTTTATTAGGTCTTTTTACATCCACCTTATTCTATTTTATTGAAAGGTCTTATTAATATTGACCTTTATTACATCTGAATATATTGTTCTACCTATGTGCAAGTTAGGACCCTAACAAAATTCAACATTTTTTTTCAATATGTCTTTGTTAGAGTAACCACTACAATATGTTACACATACTTAGATATTATATACATGCATAAACATGTTTCTTAGATTACAAATATATAACTCTTTCTTTTAAAGAAATATTATTATTTTTTTTTCCATTATCTCAAAAAATAGATTATTAATGTTTGGAGTATAATTTTGTCATTCTTCAATCATTTCCAATTTTTTTTTTAAGTACATCTAATTGTTTGGAGTACATCTAATTGTTCATTCATTTAAGCATATATCTAACTTGCTTTAAACGTCAAAATTGAATTGTTCATTTCAGCATATACTTTGAAAGTCAAAATTTTTATTGAGTAATATATACTTGAGCACACATCTTATTACTGGAGATTATAAGTAATATATTTTAAAAACACAAAATTATTGTTTTTATTATGGGAGAAAAGAAATGTTTTGTTTAATTGTTTTACTAAATGATTTTTTTAATTGGATTAGGAGGATATAAATTTGTATAAAATCATTATTTTTTGTTGTTTAAAATTTATTTCTGAATCTAAAAATCATTCTTTTTTGTTACTTAAAATCTATTTTTGAATATAGAAATCACTATTTTTTATTGTTTTAAATCCATTTCTGAATGCAAAAATGAATTCAACATACTGAAAAAACTTTAAGACACTAGAATTATACAAAAATAAATAGTCAAAAAAATCTGAAAATCTAACTATTTCTAGCCTACTATAAAAGATTATTGTTACAAGCTAACCTGCACGTCCTTGCGTCATTTTTGTAAAGTTTTCAAAGAACCGCGTGCCGAGGTGAAATATCCAGTGAATGTTGTAAAATTCGGTATCGTACTCAGAATTTTAATGGTTTCCTTCTTCTTATACAACATACAATCATGATAATTTTAATGGTTTCCTTCTTCTTATACAACATACAATCACTGACTTCTCCATGAGATTGAGATTCTGTCTAAAAGCAATTGAAAATTAGGGTTAGCATTTATTTCGATAGAAGCATAACTGCATAAAAGAGATAGAAATAACAAGCTATCTCAATCAGAGTGGGTTGTTAGAACAAATCGGTTTGAAACGAGATAGAAATAACAAGCTAACTCAATCACAGAGTGGGTTGTCAGAACAAATCGGTATAAAACCAGTAAGATTATTCTTTCAAACTAGGCTTTGTACGTCGTTATCAGTGAGTATTAATACCCGTGAACATGAATTCATTCAAAGTCAAACATGCTTAAGAATCAAACTTCCTGCCTTTATATACTATAAAAGAAACAAATTCTATCTGACATTAAAGAGCTCTATAAATTGAAGAAATATACACTGTAATTCTTACCTTTTCACTGTAGTCGAAAGCCCACCTCAAAAAATGATAGGCAAGTCGCGTTTGGATGTCAAATATCCCGTGAGTGTTGTAAAAATTGTTTTAGTACTTGAACTATAATCCCAGCGTACAGAATATGGCTTTTAAAATACACTAATTGCCACCGAATTTCTGTCAATATCTAGCTTGCTAGGCAGCATTGAATACTGGAGAAGGTGGATTATAGGTCGTCTAATGAAGTGTCAATATCAGCTAGCAATGATCACCTATAATCCACTTGCCTCAACTTTCAATGCTGTTGAATATTGCTTGCCATCAATATCTGTCCTGCTGAATAGCATTGAATGTTAAATATTATATGGTAATGTTGTGAGATTTGAATTATTTTCAAATTTAATAGTCAATATACTAATTATATACTTAATACATCATTGAATGTTGTCCAGCAAATAATTTTTTTTATTAAAATTTTATGAGTTTTTATTTTTATTTTTAAATACAACATATAAACTCTAAAAATTAATAAAAACTCCCATCACATAGGTGAAACTTCGATTTGATATAATTCCAAACAAAATTTAGACCAGATTTAAATGGAAAAATGGGACCATTTGATTACTGTTTATCCCATAGTCTACACTATATAAAGGCAATTGAAAATTAGGGTTAACATTTATTTTGAGGTACGCACAACCACATAAAACAGAAAAAAACAAAAAACTCATTCAATCGGAGAGTGGGATGTCCGAAAAAATTGGTACAAAACCTGCAAGATTATTCTTGCAAACCAGGCTGTATCCGTTGTTTTCCTTAGGTGCTCCCTGTGAACATTAATTCATTCAGCGTCAAACATGTTTTGACAAACAACTTGCCTGCACTATTTCATATTGCTGCTATTTTCGGGCAAACTTGTCAGAGCCTCATTTGCATATAGAAAAGCTTCTTGTTTTACAAACTGTGAAAATATTTCTTATTTTAAAATATCAATTAATTAAAATATTATGTGCATCATCTTAATTTATTTAAGATTTAATTTAGAGAAAACTAGATGCAAACATTAATATTTTTTGATATGCCATCTTACATTTAAAGATATTTATTTAAAAATATAAAACAAATAAATTAATATATGATCTGTATTTAGATTTGTCCGCATTCCATTTTAAAACAAATTAAATGCACTAATTTATATTTCTTAATAATATCTTAAATTTTAATTTATTTAGTTTTAAAACAACTTAGATTTATTCACATTCATTTTAAAACAAATTAAATACACTAATTTATAGTGGCTTTGGCTAGTTGTTCTAAGAAATGTTTTTTTTGTTGAAATTGGACGATATAAATTTACAAGAATCATTATTTTATGTTGTTCAGAATCCATTTATGAATGTAGAAAATGATTCAACATGCCCAAGACACTTGGATTCTACATAAATAATCACTTAAATCTACCAGTCCAACAATTTCTCTAAAGATTTGGAGTAAATATCCCTGGATTTTTTTTTTTCATTTAGTAGAATCTTTAGCCTATGGCTTATTTCTTAATAACATTTTAAATTTTGTCCAAAGGGGTTGAATCCTATGGTGGAAAGGGAGGAGTTTTTCATCCTTGTGAAAGGTTCAATTTTCCTCAAGGCTTACTTGGAGCTATGGGGGCACGTTGAGGTAGTGGTGGATGTCCTTCAAATATTTGAAGTCAATTCCCGCTAGCACATGAGGTTAAGGTGTGGATAGTTCAATACCCTTACGGTGTGTTTAGTCAGGAGGAGACACACTAATGCCCTTGAGTTGTGGATTCTTAACCAATGGTCCGTTAAATTTTTGAAGTCAATTCTTGCTAGCACATCCAGTTAAGGTGTAGTTTTTGTTTGCTAGATGACTTGAGTTCAATGCCCTTATGACATGAGTGTCCAGTTCAAATTACTTATTTTTATGGTAGTTTATGGGAACCCTTTTCAACCCTTAAGAGTCAAGAATAATTTACCCATTATTATAACATGTCATTTGAGAGTTGAGAGGGACTATATCTACACCATGAAGAATGTTGTCTCATTTGTCTTTTGTACCATGTAATTTCTAAATATAATCTTGCCTTTGTAGGTTTTGAGTCATCTAATTCTTATGATTTTTTAGTGTTGGAGAAGATTTTTCTAAGAACTCAACGTTGGTAGGGCCATTTTTTTGCACTCCTATGAAAGTATCTTATGTGGCTATGCCCCCTAATTTCTCAAGTCTTTAATTTAGATGAAAACAATATTTTATCACTCAGACATAAAACTTATTACATGAATATTAGTTCTAGCACCCTATAACGCCCTATAGAAGATTAGAGCCCTATAAGCCTCTATCTGTTTCTGTCACTGTAGGAAGGAATTCGTGGGTGAGCCATGAATTGACGTTCTCAAGCTCTTGCTTGCAAGTTGCAATGTGAGAGAGGGAAAAGGAAAAGATGAAGAAGAGGGGTTAAGAGACCTTCTCCTCATCCTCATCTTCAGAAAAGGAAGGATCAAAGGGAGAAGAGGAGATTCCTTCAGAAGATGGTGTTTTCTACAATTCCTCATCTTGCGATGATGACTTTTGCAAACCAAGCCTTATTCCTTAACTACCCGTAACTATTCCTATGAAGGAAGGTTTTGACTGAACCAACCATTCATCTCGTCGAAAAAGAGAGGATGAAGTGGCCAATCAAGGTGGGATAGAAGACCTCTTTTTATCTGCCTTCTCCAGGTTTGTGAAGAAAAGTCTGACTTGGGAGATGTAGAGATAGGGTTGAGAAGAAAAAATTCCTTATGCCCCCCCTCCCACCCTCTGGGAGGGGTGGCATTAATAGAGAAATTATAATATAATTTCTCTATTAATGCCCTCCCTCCTAGAGGGTGGGAGGGGGGGCATTAATAGAGCAATTATAATATAATTTCTCTATTAATGCCCCCCCTCCCACCCTCTATATATTAAATGGAATCTTACAATCCATGTACCTCTTTGGACATAATACTCGTTATCGATGAAGAGTTCTTTGAGACCTTGTTGACCCTTGGATTGGACAAGCGTGTTGTTGAACCTTTAAACTATGGCTCTCCCTCGTGATATTAATAATTTCCATGCCTGATGATATAATATTTTGTTTAATCTATATTCATGAGCCTTTGATAATTGTTTGTTGATCATTGGTTGAGTATGCTAGATCTAGACATCTATGTGATTTTTTTGATTATTATGGATATTAATATTTATTATTTGAGGAGTTAGTTAGCATTTGAAGTGTTCTTATTAATATCTATGTCATATTGATGATCTTTTTGATGATGATCCATCCTTTTTATGATATCAACATATGTTGGAAGTTTTGTTAATGAGATTTTTCATGTTATGATATGACTTATGATGCATACATATGTAGATGCCTTGTTATTGGGTTATTTCATGTGATTAATTATGATGAAGTTGGTGCATATACACTAGTATCTTCGATGGAATAATTTTTTATAGGTTAAGGACCTTGGTGGACAATATGGAAATGCACCTAAGAGAAGGGATCATGTCTCAATAAGGATGACTATCATATCCTGGATCTTAGGAAACCTTGAGAAGGGGAAGAGTTGTAAAAAATGATCTCTAAAGTTAACTTGGGTAAAAGGGTAGACGAGGAAAGGGTTGTAACTCACTTTTACCTTGTTCTTAACACTTGTAAATTCACCCTCAAGCCCAAATTCTCCCTTGCATGAGTAGGGGTGAAGCCAAGAGACAAATCTTGGGAATATGTTACATTGAAACTGATTACAAATTAAGATTCCTACCCATTGTTGGGGTTGGTAAAATCATGAGTGATCCAGATTTAGGAGCGGAACAAACTTATTCATAGACTAAATACAATAAACACAAGTATAGGGAGAACAACATAGATATCCAGTGAACAATATCTTCTATTGAATAAATGAAATAGGCTGAAACTATAAAACTACATAACTAAAACAACTTGCTCGAATGGTGGTAGCTATCTCTGAGAAGAGATGTGGCTGCTATGCACATTCGTCTGAGCATAATGATTACAATGAGGCTCCAAAGACATTTTTAACATTACTCATGAATTCCAAAACCCTAGACATCCAAAAACCTAACCCTAGTAGGTGAAACGCCAAAATTCATGTGGGCCCTCATGGGTAAGTTGGTACCTCAATTTTCCGTGGTTGTAAATTTTGCATACGACCTCTGTTTTAGGCGCGTGATAGCCTATTGGAAAGGTATTTTCGAGGAATAGACATTACGATGTCAAAATTGACGCTATCTACAATTTAACTGTGGCAAGACAAAAAAACACTGTTTAGGGCCCCGAAACGACCCTGGAAGTACAGAAAGATGTGCTGACATGAACACATCCAAAATAAGATAGTTGGATTAGTGGAAGGCCACTAGTCTCCTCCTGCAATATGTGTAGGGATTCAAACAACCCTGAAAGTGTAAAACCCACAATTACAAAGAAGTACAAAAGAACGTGTTGAACTAAAAACTGTCAAGAGGAGCCAATTGGAATAGGTGGGTGGCCACCAATATCCACCTGGATCACTCCTCCCTCCTTAGGAAGCAATGGTCTCCATTGCGTTCAGTTCCCCCATTAGGTGAGGATAATTATGCTAAATTTGGCCCCAGGTGAGCCACTTTCCTTGGTGCAGGAGCGACCTTGCCTTGACAACCCGATAAAGATGGATCCTCTGTTGGTGAGTGCCCTTGACCTATGTGTCCACTATATGACGAGTGGATGTCTATTCCATGCAATCAGGGTTGAGTTGTGTTGGTTTAAACTATTCTGCGATCTCTAAGGTGCCTAATAATGGTGGAAAATATGGTCGAAGGAGGTCCACATTGAATACTGGTTGCAAGCCAACGAAGGGTGTGTTGAGGAAAAGATATGAAATGATCTTACTCAAGAAATTTTAGATTCTACTTGGCTAAGGAAAAATAGAAGGGAATGTCACCCTATGTTTATAGCCATAAAAAATAGTATCCTAACTCACAAGTATTGATTACAAGTGCTTAGACTAGTATTTTTATGAATAAAAGCTTGCTGGAAAATTCATTATTTATATAAATTTTTGAATATAACAGTTACTAAAATAAATGTAAAGACAAAAGTAAAGACACCAAGATGATAATCAAGATAGATGAGACATAAAGAAATCCTTTATTTCATTCCAATTCATCAAAGAGTCATTCTCTTTACAAAATTTCGTGAAGAAGTTTTGGACCAAAGTCAAAATTAGACGTCCCCGATGAAACATACAAAAGGACCTCTGACAGAAAATAAAAAACTAAACTCTAAAAGCTAGATTGGCTTGCCATAGATTGCTTCCCACTCGAATCTACACAATAGCCTTTGTCATTCATGGAAACTAACTCACAAACAGACAAGTCTACACAAAATATCAAAGATAGGTCAACACCTCTGAAAAAAAAGTGTTTGAATGATGTAATTCAACCCTAAATCTTGTTGTCTACAATAAGACCCTGCTGTCATAAAAAATAATTAGGCTTATGATCAATTAAGGAATGAATGAAAACTGAACTATCTCAACACAAACTCAAAGAGCAAACCTTAGTATGCTTCTCCTTCTATCCTCCTATTGTTCCTCCCTTTCCTTTTGCCTTTAAGAAAATTAGAATTGGTTGAAGTAGTTGAACTACTTCATTAGTTAAGTTAACAAAAAACTCAACCAACTTTTTAGTTAGGGGGAAAAACAATAAATCATAATAAGGGTTTAAAATAAATAATAACTAGTAGGTGGGACCCCTTGTGACTCCCCTTTAGCTCTAAACAATCATAACATAACTAGTCAATTAAAAAACACATCCCTCCTTGTGACTCCCATCATCACATTCATGTTTGACAATCTATCTCTTTGATATTTGAAATTATTTCCAAAAATATATTACTCATATATCCAAAAACATGCTATCCAAAAATTCTGAAGTCAACTATTATCAACAATAAATAAAACAAAATTTAAAGTCCATATTTTCCACTCTGAGATGCAATATTTCCCTTGTTGTTGTTTTCACCTTTTGATCTCTCTGGATATGCCCTTGGCTGTGTTGAGCCTTTAGGTATATTCTCGTTGAGCACATGAGAAGAATCATCCCTCAAATGCATCTGGGAGGACACCGATTTATCAGAGCCATTGGAGGGTAAGGAAGGGGCAACAATGGATTTTCCTTTGTTAGGGGCATGGTGGGCCTCGATTTTAAACCTTTTTCTAGCATGGGAGGACTGAGATGGTGAGTGGAGAGGATCAACTTGGAAAATTTGATTAACAAGAGGAGGAGCAGGTAAAGACAAATTGGTCCAGCCACGATGTTGGGAGAATGCTAGGTGGACAATCTCTTGACATCCGTCGTTTTCGGGAACCTCAGGTTGCAATGAGACATGAGGGAGCACGAGAATACCAAGGGCTTGTGGAGCTTGGAAGGGAGGCCTTTCAAGCCTAGGTTGGACCACTTCTTGCCCAATCCAATTGAAAAATACGGCCTCAAGTAGTTGGCCTAACTCCCATGAGTCAACATCAAAGTGAATGGAGAATCTAGGTCTTCTAGTGCCTCTGTTCCAATTAACTCTTCCTTGGTTACCTTTTCCATGGCTACCTTGGATGAAGAAGCTCATTCCTGCATGCATGATTGATTAACAAATAGTTGTTTTAACAACAATACATGGCAACTCATTAAAAATATGAAATAAATATTGGCTCAGCAACATATCAGACTCATGCAATCCAATCCATACAAATTGATTAATTGTTGTCAGTGAGCAGTGGGTGAACAAAAGTTTCTGGGATATGCGAGGGGTTTGTATTGAGCGAAAAATGTTAAAATGAGGTCGGGGAAAATAATCATGGTTACTTCTCACTGAAAAAACTCAGTCAACTGTAATGTAAACCAAGGAACATGTCACTGTAATCCATCCAAGAAACCGCGATTTCAAACTGTCACAATACAAAATTCTCTTAATTGTAATTAAATTTTAGGAACAGGGAGTGAAAAATGGATATGGGAAGGCGAGGGGTTTGTAATTAGTGAAAATTGAAATAATGGTTGGGAAAGAGAGCGGATAATTTTCATAAAATTAATTAATTAATCCATAAAACCATTCTATATCAAACAGAAAATATCCAACACCAACCAAATAATCACTGTGCTCAATTAAACAACTGTTGTGTATATCTCAATCAATTATGTGTATTAACTTTCTCACTGTTTGCAATTAAATCATTAACATAGTGTCATCAAAACAGGACAATATGCCTTCCACAACAACCTGTAGAAGAGTTATGTCTCTTCTCATTTGTCCACTTAATGTTTAAAAAAAAATCCCAAATGAATACACATTCACTTATTTCCACTCTGTTCAACATCAACACATCAACCATTGCCCATGAATTATCTCCTTAATCAAACACATACACAAAAGCATGCCTGCTTTCATCCTTTGATTTCATTTAATAATTAAATTGTAATGAGACCATACTGTCACAGAACCTGTTCCTATATCTGCTACGATGCATGATATTCATCAACATACATAGTGGACATTCAAACCAATTCATCAATATTTTAATTTGCAAAAATCCCAACTTGCCATTTAAACACATAGTAGCAACAATCACCATTTTAACTCATATGATGTTGTGGGATACACAGACCATTCAACAAAATGCAAGAGCATTTATGTGACTGTACAGGTCTAATTACTTCGAATCTAAATATCAACGATGTTGAGCTATCAATCCAATACAACGAGGAAACAACAATATGCCCAATCCCATTTCTCAAATTGATCAATTTGCAACAAAACCATATTGTTTAAAAACCCGTGACCTTATGTGATGGTGCAATCAAACAATATCCATAGCATATACAATGGACAACCATGCCACAATTATCACTATTGAAATATTCCCATTTGGCAATTTAAAACACACAGACACAAAAACCACCAATTCAACCTAACATGTTGTAGGAAGGCCACACATACCAATGCATCACGCATGAATCAATGTTGTGATTTAATCAATTATAAACTAATGTTGGGTTGACAATTCAATAATTACAATATAAAAGACAACGACTATGTATTCAATCCCATTTCTCCACTCAACCAATTAACCAAGTTGAGCTATCGATTCAACTGTTATAATAGCCAATGCAGTGGATAAATACAATAACCAAAACCATTGTCAACATAATCAATAGACACAAGCTAGCAATCGAACACCATCGTCAATATACCACTAACTCATAACAATCAACAATACCCAACAGGATATAACAAGCCCCATTTATCAAAAGTTGGGCTTTGAGTAATCAAGGGTTTTCTTTGTGGACCAACACAGGAGAACTAGAGTTGACCCCCAACAATGGGCGAGAACCTCTGAGACCATATGCTGGACACAAAGGGTATACCACGAACAACTTCGTAGACAGGGTGACCATTCATGAGATAGGAGAGACTATGAATAGAGGAGAAAAGGCTTCATTTGGTATGTAATAACACCGAGAACACATAGGGTCTAACCCTCATGGTTTTCCTAGTCAACCCGAATAATGATGAGATAAACAGAGTCAAGAAATATAAATCAACCTTAAGAAAGCCCCTTGGCATAATAGCCATCATCACCCACTGCGCAAACATCAGTAGCATGAACGAACCCATACCCAGGTGAAACGATATGCAGTGATACATCATGGTTCAAACCCAACAACCCCATAATCAATAAAACAACTGGGTATGGTGAGAAGAAAAGTGTGGAGACAGCCAACCAATCTGAAATCCTTCAACCAAAACCAATAAGGATGACATAGAGCCTTCATGGCTTCTAGCATTCAAAATGATAAATGAAACCGTGACTTCAACCATCATTGTAACAAAAACCACACAAACCATTCATTCAAAAGAAATATCACAGTCTTAAGAAAAACATAGACCCATACATCACTGAGCCAATATCTGTTTCATAACTAGAGTGGGTTCATTGATGGAGAAAAAGACATACATGTAACCAAAAGCATTAAAATGTGAGCTTGGTTGAGCGGTTCTTCCCTTGCCTGAAAATTAGAGCTTAACCAAAACAAAACACAATTTAACAATAGCCAAGCTAGGGTGACGGCTAGTGAAAGGGGTATGGAGTAACATGCAGTAAATGCACGTCGCCTCCATCCTCCATTCATTCAATTCGTTAGTACACGCCAACAAACCTTTCATTAATCTGCTTAATAAATATATGCATCGAACTTAGCATACATCACTTTTCAAATGCGCCACCCATATCACGCTTAACCATTGCCAACTATACCATAATGCATATCCACCATGTTTTCATATAACTCAATAAATCGTATAGCCACTAACTTTGTTAGCTAGGACTAACAACAATCCATTTAAATTCATTTGCATGTAATGTATCATAGCATAGCATAGTGTAGGATAACCTTTTTCCCATTGGATTTGTTCCATATTTCTTTTATCTTTTGTCATGACTAACATGTGTTTTGTGTAGGTGCAACAAGTAACAGATCATGGCGCTAATAGCAATGTGATAACAGTGGATATAATCCATTCACACAATATGGAATTTAGATCTAGAGGAATTAGAAACAACACATAATAGGCATTATCCATTTCAATAAAACCAAGATTTCATCAATCATGTAGAAACCTGTAAGCAGTGTCGAACAACAACATAAACATGAAATAAGAATCAGATCTGATCACCCAATCTACAAAGGGGTCCCACCTACTAGTATTATATATCTCGTTAGCTTATAATAATAGGCTTTTGCAATACTTTGCGGGAAATATCTTCGTTGTGATTTTTATCGTCAACAAACTAGAGACTCCATAGGGAAATTTGTTTTCAATAGATTTAGAAATCGAAATTCATGGTTTCGCAGACTAAGAACAACAGGTCAAGAATATATAACTAGGAAGATTATGCAACAGGGGGAAGTGAACGGATTTAATGTAAAAATGACTGGGAATTTGGCAATAACTCATGAAAAATTTTAAGTATGAGGGGGTTTACCACTGTGTGCACAATCATCCAACCATAATCTTCTCTTTTGTTTCAAGGAGAAAAATTATGGACTTCCTCTTTTAAATTCTCAAATGGATGGAGAAATGGAAAGAAGAAGTGGGAGATAACCAATTTCCTTGAAAAACAACAGTGAGGGTAGATAGAAAATTCAAGTTCTTTCAGGGGAACATCGTAACAACTGTGTAATCTTGGTTGTTATTGACTAACAATATATTGCAGGAGTGTCACTTTGGTAGAACTGATCCAACATCTTATTCTTGACTAGAATCAAATTAAAGATGAACAAGCAATACAAATCATAATAGAACTAAAATTGCGGAATTTAAAACATCAGAAATAAAATGTCAGAAAAGTAAAGGCAGTATGAAATTGTCAAAATCAGAGAGAAGAAATCAAACTACTGTAATTCCGAAATGAAAATTAGTGATAGAAAAGAAAGCAGAGCTAGACTACTAATATATAGAAAACCCAAACAACGTTAGAAATTTTGAAGTTGGTTCCAAGTAATATTTCAAGTGAGAACCGTTAGTGTTGTAGTATAATAATCGCTCCCGTAATTTTTTTAGAATGTAAGAGTTAGTACTAAGGAAAAAACCAATCTTGAGAGGACCCAACCATAACACTTGAAACTCTGATGTAACTAACAACCCTTTAACATATATAATTAGATCATAAAGATAGATATGAATAATGATCAATTCATCAAGCGTTATTTGTATAGGTCTTTTAAAAGTGGTACTTGCATCAGAAAGCATACGTTCATAATTCATGGTACCCCAATCAGTGATAAGGGTGGTTTTGTAAGAATCTTCCCCTTTTAACTCGATTTGATTGTAACTGAAAAGGACATTAAGTAAGGGCATCATCTATGACCTTGCGACCATTTGCAAAATCATTTCTATGTTAGGGAGAGGAGAAAATCCTTTCATAATAGCCCACTTAACTGCGTGTAAATCAAGGAAAAACCTTATATGTTCAGTGGCTTTCCAGAAAGGGACAAAATTTGAAACCCATTAAGAACACTTGACTGGAAGGATGATACCAACCTTCAATATTTTTCCCAATCCTTTTCGAATAATTGCTTCTGGTGCAGGGTTGATAGGTATTTATTTTTGCCTAAATGGTTTTATGCCTTCCTTGATGAGGATGGCATGTTGTATAAGACTAGGATCAAAACCACGAAGATCCTCATAAGACCAAGCAAAAACATCTTGAAATTCGCCAAGTAGCTTGGAAAACTTCATTTCTTCTTCAACAGAACATTGGGCACATTTTTTATCATTATTTGGAGCCTCGGGTGTCCCAATGTTCAAGTATATGGTTTCACCCACCTTCCTTTCCAACTCCTCCTCTTTCTATTTTTCTTTATTGCCTACATCACTCAATGAAAATGAACTCTCAAGAGGAGTCAATCCCTTAGGAATCTTGTCATGTTTCATGGATATAATTTCTTTGGGATTAAGAGGTTCATTTTGAATGAAAACAAAAATGATCTCATTGTTAGGGAAAACCTGTTGAGACTCTATATTTTCAGGGATATGTAGAGGATATAGATATTGAAAAGTACAATCAGGTCTATGAGGCAAAAGTTTATGATTATGAGAAACTTCAAAGACAGTGAACCGATTAGCCATTGAATTCAATTCCCTCTTAACATGAGTGATGTTGAAAGATAATAGGTTTGAGATAGGAACCCAAATAGTTTGGGTATATCATTTAATCAACTTGTTTCTAGGAGTGTGTATCTTATGTACAAGGTTGACAACAAGCTTAGGATATCCAAAAAATGAAAGGTCACCACAACCAAGATTATAGGTGTTTTCAATTCCTAATAATAAAGCTTCAAAATCAGTGATATTGTTCATACAAGAAAAATCCAACCTGTAAGACAAGTTAAGAATTTTCTCTAAAGGTGAAATCAAGATAATGTCATCTCCATTACCTTCATTAGATCATGAACCATCAAAGTGCATATGCCAAATATCATCATCCGAATCGATTTGTTCCAAGGGAATATTATCCTCCTCAACAAAGATGGAATACACTCGTAGGTCATCTTCGATATAGTTTACATTAGGTTGTGGGACACTCTCTATGTAAGATGAAAGTATTCCCTCTCTAAGGACTATAATTTATTTACCATTTCGAGGAACAAATAAATGTGTCCCGTTGAGTGAGAGGTATCCACCTGTTAAATATTTCCAATCTCCTCCCAAGATGATTGAGTAATTGATTACTCGCATATTGATTACTTAAATACTAAGGGTCATCCTTATTTCAGGGTATGTGCACAAAAATAAGGTCACATCCTTAATCTCGCCTATGGTCATTTGTTGTAGAGCATTATAGGAGAGCATGCTTTTGGTGTTTTCATTTGTACAGGACAAGCCTATATCTTCCATAATAATTCGACATCACACTTGGGCCCGAACTGCCATGAATGAGGCAACAATGGGCGATCTTATCCATAATATTTACATAAATATAAAAAGTTGGATTTTTTTCATGATATCTAAAGTTATGTACACCTACCTTATTTATAGAATAATCCTCTTCATTCACCTCTTTAGAGAGGTTGGCTACAGCGAAATCTTTTCCTTCCATGAATTGTTTTAGATGCATCTGTTGTTCAGGGATGACAACAATGTCCAGAAGGGTTGCATCTACTTTGATATTGGCCAGCTAATTCAAGATATTGTACCTGGAAAAGGGGAGAGGGGAAGTTGTTCCTTGAATTTCAGGAACATTAGTAACTTGGACAGTAGCCATAGGTGAGGATGATCTTGGGCTAGAAGAATTGTGGGGAGGGTCAAATTTTCCTTTGGGAGTATAGGCTTTGTTCCTAGTATTGATGATCATGACATCTTCTGGCTCTGCAAAATCTAGGAAAATGATAGTAGTTTCTGGTATTTTACCAAAGATGTTATCTCTGACACTCTCCCTTACCTCACATGTGGCTTCCTCATGGTGTTCCTCGTAGAATTTACACCAACTTCGAGGCAAGATAGATTTAGGCTAAAAATTATTTTCAATCGGATTTCTAAAGAGGGGTGAAGAAGAGGATGAAGCTCCAGGGGTGAGAGGGGAGACAGTCCCTTTCTCTCATATGCTATCATAGGATTATTCATATCTTATACTAGCTGTAAGAGGGTAGATATGTCTGTCTGTTTAACCGATTCTCCATGTGGAAGACCTATTCTTTCAAGTTGTTCTTCATACTCTAAACAAGTATGCAAAGTGGGACCAAGATTATCAATGGATTTTTTCTCGAGCCTATGAAGATAGGGGGAGGGTAATGCATTGTATTAATGCATGAAAGCGGCTTGGTTCTGTGGTCGAATGAGTTCAGGGATTTGATTGTATAACTTAGAGAAATGCAAGTTGAAGGACTTGATGGTTTCACCATCTTTATAGGCGATGTTATTGCATTCCCTTAACTTATCGGCTGGGATTTTAGATTGCCCATAAGTGGATCTAAACCAATAAATTAAATCCTCCCAAGTAGACAAAATATTAGGAGGAAGGTCAAATAAATCGACCATAGCCTTTCCTTCCAAGGAATTGACGAATAAGTGCATGAAAGTATCATTGTCATTGGCCCCTATGTTGTGACGAGCATTAGAAAATGCCACTAGGTGCTCTTTTGTAGTGACAGTGTTATTTCCCAAAAACCTGGGAAGATGTTCTTTGAATCTAGGAAGTGGACAAGTAACAGGTGCTAGGTTAAGAGGAGAGGAAACATGCCACGGTGTGGTTGTGGTGTCTTCTTCAAACTGAAAAAGCCCATACTTTTTAATGACTTTGGTGGTATTTTTGGTAGATTGGATAGGGATATGGTAGCTATATAAGCTACCAATCACTGACGAAGATGAATACTAAGAAGAGGAAGCACTTTCAGTGCCACTAGAGCCACCACTAGATGCCATCTTGTGGATGATAGGTGAAGGATAAAAATATGAACTTTAAGAATCAGACAAAATTCTCCTTAGAGAACTTTGTTGGGTAGATAACACAATTTTCCTTCTTCCTATTTTAGCAATAGGATTAATCTCGGGTGATAAGCCTCTTCTTCTTCTAGAAACACAAGAGTCTAAGGACATGAAAGAAGGGCCAAAACTGAAGGAACAAGAAGTTCACTGATGATTTCTAGGTTGTCTACGTCTAGCTTCCCAACGTTCTTGGGCACTAATATCTTTCTCAATTGCTTCCCATGAATGATTATTCTCAACACGAGTATTGGCCATGTCCAAAATGGTGTTAAATAGGTTCAAAGAAATGTTGGTCTGATCTTGAAGACTGGGCTCAATATTGGGCTGCCTTGCAACAGGCACAATCATTAAGAAATAAAACAACCAAAGAATAAAAATAAGAAAAATAGATGTATCGATGCTAATAAAGAATAAAATTAACCAGAGAGATATTGAAGATCTCCCCACTATGGTCACCAAATAAATGTTGAGGAAAAGATATGGAATGATCTTATTCAAGCGTTTTTAGATTTTGCTTAGCTAAAGAAAAATAGAACGGAATGTCACCCTATGTTTATAGCCATAAAAAATAATATCCTAAATCACAAGTATTGATTACAAGTGCTTAGGCTAGTCTTTTTATGAATAAAATCTTGCTGGAAAATTCGTTATTTATATAATTTTCTGAATATAACAGTTGCTGAAATAAATGTAGAGACATAAGTAAAGACACCAAGATGATAATCAAGACATATGAGACATAAAGAAATCCTTTATTTCATTACAATTCATCAAAGAGTCATTCTCTTTACAAAATTTCGTGAAGAAGTTTTGGACCAAAGTCAAACTTATACGTCCCCGATGAAACATACATAAGGACCCCTAAAAGAAAATAAAAATTTGAACTCTAAAATATGGATCAACTTGCCACATATTTCTTCCCACTCGAATCTGCATAATAGCCTTTGTCAATCATGAAAACTAATTCACAAACAGACAAGTCTACAGAGACTATCAAAGATAGATCAACACCTCTGAAAACCAAGTGTCTGAATGATGTAATTCAACCCTGAATCTTGATGTCTACAATAAGACCCTGCTATCATAAAAAATAATTAGGCTTATGATCAATTAAGGAATGAATGAAAACTGAACTATCTCAACACAAACTCAAAGATAAAACCTTAGTATGCTTCTCCTTCTATCCTCCTCTTGTTCCTCCCTTTCCTTTTTCCTTTAAGCAAATTAGAATTGGTTGAAGTAGTTGAACTACTTCATTAGTTAAGTTAACAAAAAACTCAACCAACTTTTTAGTTAGGGGGAAATGTAATAAATCATAATAAGGGTTTAAAATAAATAATAACTAGTAGGTGGGACCCCTTGTGACTCCCCTTTAGCTCTTAACAATCATAACATAACTAGTCAATTAAACACAACATCCCTCCTTGTGACTCCCATCATCACATTCATGTTTGACAATCTATCTCTTTGATATTTGAAATTATTTCCAAAAATATATTACTCATATATCCAAAAAACATGTTGTCCAAAACTTTTGAAGTCAATTGTTATCAACAATAAATAAAATAAAATTTAAAATGCATATTTTCCACTCTGAGATGCAATCTTTCCCTTGTTGTTGTTATCACCTTTCGATCTCTTTGAATCTACCCTTGGCTATGTTGAGCCTTTAGGCCTAATCTCACTGATCACATGAGAACAATCGTCCCTCAAATGCATCTGGGAGGACACAGATTTATTAGAGCCATTGGAGGGTGAGGAAGGGGCAACAATGGATTTTCCTTTTTCAAGGGCATGGTGGGGCTTGCTTTTCAACCTTTTGCCAGCATGACAGGACTTAACTAGCGAGTGGACAGGGGCATCTTAGACAATCTGATTGACAGGAGGGGGATTACATAAAGACAAATTGTGTCAGCCATGATGTTGGGAGACTGTTGGGTGGACAATCTCTTTCCATCTGTCGTTTTCGGGAACCTCGGGTTGCAGTGAGACATGAGGGGGCACGAGAATACTAGGGGATCTTGGAGCTTGGAAGGGAGGCCTTTCAGGCCTAGGTTGGACCACTCAATCCAATTGAAAAATACATCCTGGAATAGCTGGCCTAACTCATGTGAGTCATCATCAAAGTGAATGGAGAATATAGGCCTTCTAGGGCCCCTGTTCTAATTACCTCTTCCTCAGTTACCTCTGCTATGGATACCTCGACTGAGAAATCTCATTCATGCATGCATGATTGATTAGAAACTAGTTATTTTAACAAACATACATGAAAAATCCTTAAAAATATGAAATAAATCTTGGCTCAGCAACATATCGGACTCATGCAATCCAATCCATACAAATTGCTTAATTGTTGTCAGTGACCAGGGGGTGAACAAATGGTTCTAGGATATGCGAGGGGTTTGTATGGAGAGAAAAATGTTAAAATGAGGGGGAAAAGAATCATGGTTACTACTCACTGAAAACACACAGTCAATTGTAATGTAAACCAAGGAACATATCACTATAATCCATCCAAGAAACTGCGATTTTAGACTGTCACAATAGAAAATTCTCTTAACTGTA
>ML788706.1:149125-171345 GCA_009831015.1 Picea engelmannii | reverse complement strand
TGACAAGGTGCTACAACTACTAAAGGAGAAACAACTATATGCCAAACCATCCAAATGTTTCTTTGGGGTGAAGGAGGTAGAGTATTTGGGTCATATTGTATCTCATGAAGGTTTCAAGGTAGACCCTAACAATATTAAGGCCACGATGGATTGGTCGATTCCCAAAACATTGAAGAATCTTAGAGGATTTTTGGGTTTGACAGGTTACTACTGCAAGTTTGTTCGACACTATGGAAGAATAGCAACACCTTTAACGACACTAAATAAGAAGGATGCATTTTCATGAACTCCAGAGGAAACTAAATCTTTTGAACAAATTAAAGATGTGATTTGCAAATCTTATGTCTTGACCACTCTAGACTTCACAAAAACCTTTATTGTGGAATGTGATGCCTTGGGAAATGGAATTGGTGTTGTCCTAATGCAAGAAGGAAGGTCCCTAGCTTTTGAAAGCTGACCACTCAAGGGAAAGGACTTACACAAACCCATTTATGAGAAGGAAATGATGGAAACACTACATGCATTGAAGAAATCATGTCCTTACCTAATAGGTAGGCACTTCAAGGTCAAACGAGATCATGATAGTCTTAAATACTTCTTGGAACAAAGACTATCTTCAGAAGAACAACAAAAATGGGTGACCAAGATATTGGGTTATGATTTTGAAATCGTCTATAAAAAAGGGAAGAAAAATGTTGTGGCAGATGCACTCTCAAGAAAGGATGAAGATGTTGAGGCCTTTCTCTATGTTATATCAATCATCCAATCTGATTGGATAATAGAAGCAAGGGATGAATGGAAGAATGAAGAAAAAGTGTGGACTCTCATTTAAAGGTTTTAGCATGATTCCAGTGCATTAGATACATTTACATGGAACAATGATTCACTATGGTACAAATATCACTTATATTTATGTAAGAACTCCAAACTCAAAAAAAAGGTACTATTGGAATTGCACACCTCTCCAGTAGGAGAGAACTCGGGATTTTTGAAAACCTACAATAGGGTCAAGAAGGATTTTTTTTGGAATGGCCTTAAAACTGATGTTGAAAGGTTTGTCGCAAAATGTTTGGTTTTCCAATAAAATAAGGTGGAAACAATGTTTTACAACCATTAGCCATCCGAAGTCAACGTTGGGAGGAGGTTTGCATGGATTTCATAACAAGGTTACCAAAGTCTGAAAAAAAGAGTGTCATCATGGTGATTGTTGATAGAATCACCAAGTATGCACACTTTTGTGCACTCTCTCATCCCTTCAAAGCCAATATAATTGCAACTGCATTCATGGAGATAGTTCAAAAGCTACATGGAAACCCAAAGATTATTGTAAGTGACAGATATCCCATCTTCACTTGACATTTTTGGACATAATTATTTTCTTTTTTGGGTACTCAATTGGCTCATAGCTCATCCTATTATCCTCAATCTGATGGACAAATCAAGATAGTGAAAAAATGTCTATAAGGCTACCTTCATTGCTTTGTCTCTAATAAACAAACACAATGGTTCAAATGGTTACCCTTGGCAGAATGGTGGTATAACACTTCCTTTCATACTGCAACAAAAATGACACCATTTATGGAACTCTCTGTATACCATCCTCCTTCCATCACTTATTCTCTAAAAGAAAAATCTAAGGTTCAAGAAGTGGAAGATCACATCAAGCATCAACAATAAGTTCTCCAAATCTTAAAGGAGAACCTGACCATGGAGAAAAATCGTATGAAACAACAAGCAGACCAACATTGTAGTGAAAGAAGTTTTGAAGTAGGGGATTGGGTGTTTTTAAGACTACAACCATACAAACAAATGTCCCTCAAGCAAGCCAATAAGGATAATAAATTATCACAAAAGTACTATGTCCCTTATAAGGTGTTGCAAAAGATTGGTACTATGGCATACAAATTGGAGTTTCCTGCATCTTCAGGAGTACACCCAGTTTTCCATGTTTCATGATTAAAGAAGGTTATAGGTGACAAGATCCCAGTTCAAACTATATTTCCAGAACTTGATGAGGAAGGAAAAATCATATTGGAGCCTGAATCCATCACTAACAAGAATTCACCAATTGAGGAATAGATCCATTTCAGAGTATCTCGTTAAATGGAGGAAAATATCGACTGAATATTCCACTTGGGAAGATGAGCCTTTTATATAGAAGCATCCAGAGCAGGGATGATTTTAAGGATGGAAATTTATTTTAAAATGTAGAAACCTTGGCATACTAATCCTTCATGTGCCAACTATAAATGTTTGGCGATATTTTTGTAAAAATATTCAAATTTCTAAGGATTTTATATATTTTTTATAAATTTTTGGTGATTTTTAAGGTAAAATAATTTTATCCTATAGAATTTGGGCGAATCATTTTTAAAATAAAGAATCTTGTTTTTGGAAAAAACATGGAAAATTAGCCCATGAGCGAAATTTAGCCCCTAAAATCATCCATGATCCATAGTTACTCAAGCATTGCAGCCAACACTTGTCTCAAGGGGAGGGGTATGTTAATCCCTAAATAGTGGCTCATTACCCCTTAATTGGGGCATATTACATTAGTAATGTTATTTTATTTATGTCGGATTGAGTCCATTAGCTGTAATTGTACCTCCTAGTCTCCTATATATACCAATGAGACATTTTCATTTGGAATCATCTTGTATTTGGACATTTATGTGGGGTATAAGGAGGTTTCCCCCTCGAAGTGTCTTATTACCTGAAAGTGTATCTTTTTCAAGGCATTGAGTATTTATTCTGAGGTTTTTCTATGCTATATTGATATTTGGTTCTTAACAAATAAATGATCATTGCCTTGCTTGGTGGATGGAAGGCTAGACATGTAATCCATCGAGATGGATTCCCAAGGCTTCTCAGGAATATGAAGAGGGGTGTATAAGCCTTTATTATTGATGGATGGCTTGGAAATGGCATAGGCAGTGCAAGATATAATATACTTACTTATGTCCTATCAAAGTTTTGTCTAATTAAAATGTTTCTATAGAATGACCTCATTTTTTTCCACGCTAAAATGCCCTGCCATCCAATTGTAGTGGGATTCCCAAATCATCTTTGCACGCTCACTTGCAGGAACACAAATATGTCCTGGATGGAATAACAATCCATCCTAAATGTGAAAATCGGTGACATTCGTGCCTGTACCCAAGAGATGATAGGTGGTGGTGAAGTCCAAATCTTGCTAATAAAGTTGGGGCCAGTCAGATGCCTCATGTCCATAGGAATGTAGCACAGTGGTGAGTGAAGCCATGGGAGGTCGACTGAGGCATTCAATGACACGATTTGTGCTCCCTATCCTATACTTGATGTTGAGATGGAACTGTTACAGGTAGGTTGACCACTTGTGATGGAGATCATTCTACAACTTCCCTTGTGTCTATATGAACTATAGAGGCTTGTGATCAGTGTGGATGATTGTCTCCTTTCCTAGAATGTAATGTTTCCATTGACGACAAGATTGTACAATGGAATAAATTTCCTTGCTATTGGTGAGGTATTTTCGGATATTATAAGAGTCTCTCACTATGGTATGCCACCTGATGACTGTGTTGAGTGAGAACGATGTCTAAAACATATTCTGATGCATCAGTTTCAATATCAAACGGTTGTTGCAGATCAGGTAAGGAGAGTACTCGATTTGAGAACAAGAGACGTTTCAGATCATCAAATGATCATTGTTGTTCCTTCCCCCATGCAAACTTTTCCATGCCACCGCTCTTGGTCACTTGGTTGAGGGCCCATGCAATATGTGAGAATCCCAACATGAACCATCGGTAGAAGTTGGCCAATCCCAAGAAACTTTGAAGCTCGATTAGTGTGTTTGGGGCTGGCCAGTCATGGATGACTTGGATCTTAGCTGGATCAACATGTACCCCATGCTCATCAACAATGTAGCCCAAGTATTGGACTCGATTGATGCCAAAGAAACATTTTTCCAAGTTGGAATATAGCTTGTGCTGCCATAGAATGTTCAAAACCTATTGAATATGTCACATGTGGTCCTCCCAAGTTTTGTTAAAGATGACGATGTCATCCAAATATACCACCACAAAAGAGTTGGTGAAGGGTATCAATACATCATCCATCAACCTAAAGAAATTAGTTGGTGCATTTGTTAAGACAAAGGGCATGAACAACCATTTGAAGTGACCTTCTTTAGATTTCAAATATGTATTCCATACATCAGTTGGTTCGATGGGAACCTGGTGGTAGCTAGACTTTAGGTCAATCTTGCTAAATAAATTTTATCCCTTGATTTGGTCAAGAAGGTCATCAATTCTGGGAATTGGGTACCAGTTCTTGACTGTGTTTTTGTTTAATGCTTTGTACTCAATGTAGAGTCGCCAAGTCCCATCCTCCTTCTGCACTAGTACAATCGGGCTTCCACAAGGGGAGGAGCTAGGTCTGATGTGCCTCTTTTGAAGAAGCTCTTGGATTTGACACTTGATTTCATCATTTTCGATCATTGAGTGATGATAGACTGGTCCAATAGGTAGAGGTGCACCGAGGGTGAGATAAATTGGATGCTTGACTTGGGAGTGCATTAGTACCCTGGTGGGTGAGGAGAATATGTCTTTGTACCCAATATCCTATCCACTTGCTTCTTCTACAAAGAGAGGCTCTGTGTAGAGGCCACAAATGTAGAAATGACCTTTTTCTTACTATGAGCATGGATCACAAATAAGACAAACTTCTCGTACTGTGAAATGACCTTACTGCATTGCTTAGCAAAGATTAAATAAATAGCAGTAGGTGACACTACCTCTCGTATCCTGTAAAATTGTATACCCAAAGTAATAATAACACTGCGAGGTCTAGACTCATACACAACATGATGCTTCCACAAATATGGTTGTCCTAAAATAACATCACAAACTTCAAGGGGAGAAATATCACACAATACCTCATCTTTGAAAGGCTTGATGCCGTAGGGAAGACAAAACTATTGGTTGACATGGAGATCTCTTCCTTGGCGAAGCCAGCTGAAGGTGTAGGGTTGCGGGTGTGGTGTCGTCGGAAGGTCCAACCACTTGATGACCTCTCCTGAGATCAGGTTCTTCTGACTCCCGTTATCAACAATGAAATGAAGAGGATCCCACTTTACCCACATATGTGAGTGAAAGAGGTGTTCCCATTCCTTTGGTTCTTCTGGTTCGCTTGGCTAGACTTTGGTGGTAGTGACAGTGGCACTGGGTTCTGCATCGATAATATGCTTCCCTCCTTCTAGAGTTGATTCAGAGTCAAAATCATCCTCGGACTCGAAATACTTCAGCTCGACCATGAGTGACTGCTTGGAGAAACATTTTTCGATGTTTTGCTAAGGGATTTTATGGTATTCACACCATTTTATCGTGTCCTTAATCTTCTCATTAGCCTTATTGTGTTTCATCTTGGACTGGTTTTCCTAAGAGTGGCCATATTTTATCTCTCCATTGTTTTGTGGGTTGGGGCCACCTTTTCCCTGCTTCATATATGAGGAGTTTGTAGATCCAAACTCTAGCCTCTTCCACTTAAATTCCTGCTTGATCTAGACAACATATCTATACACCGTACCCAATGAGGCGATGTCTAGAAAATCCAATTCTGTTTGAATGTATCTATGCAAACAACCATGGTATTTGAGCACAAGATGTTTCTTAGAGTGTTTGATACCCAATTTGGTGCGTAGGGTATGGAAAATATTGGTGAAATCTGGTACTATCTTGTCCCTTTCCTGATGCAAGGTGGTCCATCTTGTGTACTGGTCCTCATAGATTCCAACAGGGTAGTATTGTTCTTCAATGGAATCTTGGAAGGAATCCCATGTAGGGGTGACCACAAATATTGTAGATTTCTTTATGGCCCTTTACTCAGAGTAAGTATCACACTAGTACTTAACATGGGGGGTTACCTTGAGGAGTGAAAAAGTAATATTTTCCCTATTAGAAACATTGTGGACCAAAAATACCCTTCAATTAGATTCAACCATTTATCTATAACATCCGCATCTATCAATACTTCAAATAATGGAATATCTAAATTTACCTGTACCTTGAAGGGGGTTGCATGGATGCTTGATGTAGATGCTTCTCCTATGGGAAACCGCCGAAGGATCTGTGCAAAATTGTCCATCATTTCATTCCTTTGTCACGCAAGGGCTTCCTTGAGTAACATTTTAAAAGTATATGTTGCTCCATCATCTTTCTTTTCATCCCCCATGGGTTTTTTCAGGCTTGACGCAACTGATCTTGCAAAGTCTCGATTGGTTCAAGTCCCAACTTCTTGTACCCAGATCTTGTTGGGGACATGCATGAAGAAAAATAAATGAAGAGAAGACTGCTCTGATACCACTAATCAAGATTTAGGAGTGGAACAAACTGATTAACATATTGAATACAACAAACACAAAGATATGGAGAACAACATCGATATCCAATGAACAATATCTTCTATTGAATAAATGAAATAGGATGAAATTGTAAAACTACAGAACTAAAACAACTTGCTCGAATAGTGGTAGCTATCTCTCATAGGATATGTGTCTTCTACGCGCATCCATCTGACTAGAATGATTACAATGAGGATCCAAAGTCATTTTTAGCATTACTCATGAATTCCAAAACCCTAGAAATCCAAAAACCTAACCCTAGGAGGTGAAACGCCAAAAGTCACATGGGCCCCAATGGGTAAGTTGGTACCTCAACTTCTCGGGGTCGTAAATTTTGCATACGACCTCCGTTTTAGGCGTGTGATAGCCTGTTGGAAATGTATTTTTGATAACTACACATTACACCATTAAACTCTGACTTCGTCTATAGTTTGACTGTGGAAAGGAAAAAAAACATTGTTTAGGGCCCCAAAATGGCCGTAGAAGTACAAAAAGATGTGTTGACATGAAAACATCCAAAATAAACCAGTTGGATTATGTGGGAGGCCACCAGTATCCACTTGGAAGATGTGTATGGATTCAAACAACCCCAGAAGTGTAGAACCCATAATTACAAAGAAGTACAAAAGAATGTGCTGAACTAAAAACTATCAAGAGGAGACAATTGGAATAGGTTGGTGGCCACAAATATCCACCTGGATCAATGAGTAAATGGATATGGGAATTAATTTTGTCATGCACTGTGATTTGGGATTCTGTATTTTTGGATGAGTATAATTGTTGATTGATCTAATCTGGTTTGTGTGGGATAACATGCTTGGATTGCATCTGCAACATTAAGGGGTACTTAATCTTAGGGTGTCTGGATCCTAATTATTTTCTCTTTGACCCTAATTGCAAGATTCCATTGCTAAGTGTGGAATCTATAACCAAGGGATAAAGGTGGTTGTAAGTTATTTGCAAATTAGGATTCCCTAGTTGAGTGCGGTTTGATCACCAAAGCCAAAGGTGGTAATAAGATCCTTTCTAGGAGGGGGGAACCACATTCTTGTGTGGTTACAATCGCCATGGATGAAGGTGGTTGTAAGACCCTTTCACATCACAATTCCATGAGATTTAGAGGTGTTTCAAGTGGCACACCATAATTCAATGGGCTTTAGAGGTGATGCAAGTCGAGGATCCTCTCCACCACACCAAGGCTAACTTGTTTATAGCTTGATTGTGTCATTCATTAGGACATTATGTACAATACTCTAAGAGTTTCTATGTTCACGAGCCTTCCTCACCTCATTGAGCTCAATCCTTAATCATGGGGTAATATTTGTGAAGGTGATTGCATTGGTTGGGTGGAAAATAGAGCCTTAGGTGTGATTTATCCTCAATTGATTAAAGACCTTGTTGGGAAAATTAATTTCTTATGAAAACAATCAAATTCCAATCCATTAATTATCAATCCAGGGTGCGTCCATTTATTTCAAAGTTACGATGCAAAGTATATGAAGGCTATGATTTCCTTTCTAACATTGGTCATTTAACATGAGTTGCAGTAATGTAAATCAAAAATGAAATAATTCACACTTGCTGAAATGAAAAGAACACTTGCAGAAATGAAATAAACAACATTTGTTGAAATGGAAAGCACATTGACTGGAAAGTAATTCACTCAAGAATTGGTGGGCTACTCAATTCCCTACTTTCAACCACCTTATGGTATTGGTATGGTGGATCTCATCAATCCCCTGCTTCACCACATGCATGGATAGACAAAAGAACACAACACACAAGGAGATCGAATTCTACATCACCCTTACAGAATTGAAATCTAATCTAATTGACAAAAAGTAAATTTAATCTACTTGAAAGAAGGTGAATTGCTGAAAAGGAAAGGTTCACACACTTGCAAAAATAAATCGAACTAAATGATAAAGTGTTGTTACTAATATACACCATAAATGAATTAATTGAAATGCAGTAATTAAACACACTATGAAAAACAATAGAACTATCTACACTACACAACACTCTTGGAAATTATATCTAATTAAATAAATTATAACATTAAAATAAATTCACACTCACACATGAAAATAACTTAAATAAACTAATTAACAACATGAATAAAATCAACCATAATAACAATGAGAAAGAGAGAAGAATAAATTGCAAAAGGAATAAATCAAAACTAACTAAATTACATGTTATGGAAATTATGGAATGAGAAGAAAGAAATTAATAATGAATTACTCCATCATCATTTTGACAATGCTCTAAGATTCCCCCCTCCAAAATGAAGGAGACACTCTCTTTTATACATGAGTTTTTCTAAAATTAAAATAAAAAACAATAAATGTAGATTCACAATTTTCTCTTGTGGTTACACCAATTTTCTAATAAATAAAAACTAAAAAACCAACTTATAAATGATTACAAGATATTTGCTAATAATCCAAAACTAATCAATCCAATCTCATTAATGGTTCCAAGATTATCTCCTCATCTTAAGATGGTTTTTGTTGACCCAAATCCATGGAATATTTTGGTGGTTGAAGATAGATTTTTGTGGATTTATGAAATCATCCCATGGAGTAGCGACAAATAGTAAAATGATGATTTATCAAAATGTACGATCTGAGTTTTCGAGATATTTTGAGGATAAACTTATATTGACTTAATAATGCCTCATATGAAAAATCTCAAGGACCCAATTTGTAGATCTTTAGTTATAGGAGTAAAATCAATGATGACGTATGAGTAGCAACAAACTCGAGTAACAACAACCAAGAGTTGCAACAAGGGAGCTGCGACATTGTTCAGAGTTGCAATACAAGAGTTGCAACCCTACTTAGAGTTGAAAAATAGGATTTGCAACACTATTCAGAGTTGCAACATCAATGCTTGGAGTTGCAACTATGCTCGGAGTTGCAAAAATGTTCTAGAGTTGTAGAAGTTATCGAAGTTGCAACAATGTTCTAGATTTGCAGCAGTACTCAAAGTTGCAACAATGTTTCATAGTTGGAGCACGTGAGTTGCGACACTGTTTAGAGTTGCAACACGAGAGATGTCGCACTATTTAGAGTTGCAAAAACAATGCTTGAAGTTGCAACAATGTTCCATAGTTGCAACATGAGAGTTGCAACAATGTTCAGAGTTGCAACACGGGAGTTGCCACACTATTCAGAGTTGCAACAAGACTAATCGGAGTTGCAACAATGTTACAAAGTTGCACAAATAGTGCTCGGATTTGCAACAACTGATATAAGGAGTTTCAACAAGAGAGTTGCAACAATGTTACAAAGTTGCACAAATAGTGCTCGGATTTGCAACAACTGATATAAGGAGTTTCAACAAGAGAGTTGCAACACTATTCAAAGTTGCAACAAGAGTACTCAGAGTTGCGACACTAGAGTTGCAACAATAGTTCTCAGAGTTGCAACAATTGTTATAAGAAGTTGCAACAACTACATGGGAGTTGCAGAAATAGCATGTAAACTGCAACAACTAAGTTGCAACAGAGGGAACCAAAATACTTTGATAGAACATCCTTCACAAAAACCTGTCTAACACATCATCTTTGTAGATTAACTCCAAGATAAATGAAAATATGATATTTCTCTAATGTTTAACCATAATTCATGTCAAATACTTAAGAAATGCAAATGGAAAATACCTTGGATCTAAATCCCGAATATAAGTATGAAAATGTATTAATAAGCATTGACACATGTTATGGGTGAGCAACAAGGGATGAAAATTCAATGAAAGAAGATATAAAAAGATGACAATTCCAAAGCCCAATAGACATGTTCATGGGATCTAGATCATTTGCAACTTAACACTTGGACTATAGAGATTTTGAGGACTACTTGTGATTTACAATTATGTATTAGATCCTATTATTTGATTATATTCTTAGTTAATTTAGTTGTGTATGCACTCCTCATGGGTTCATGGTATGATTTTTGTGTTATGTTCTTGTTGGATACTCAGATTTGGTTGTTTGATCTTGATACTAAATTTCAAGTAGATTTATTAGTATTAGAAAAAAAATTAGAATAACACCCTAATGGGATATTACATAGTGGTATGAGAGACTAGGATTTATTCTACTATGAGCCTCCAAGGAGGTTTATGGATCAATAAGATCCATTGGTTGTAGTGAATTCACTTAGTAAACCTAATACACCAAGATGTTCAAGAATTTAGAACGAAAATAAAAAAATATGGAAAAAATAACTTATTGAATAACGTAGGACTAATATAACATTGCATATTAGAAATATTCATTGATTATGTTAGTTTCCTTCTTTTCTTCATTTTTTAATTTTCATATCACTATGATTTTTTACTTGTTATTATTTTAATTAGTGAATATGATTCAAAATAAGAAATTGATTTATTTACACACATTTTCAAATCACTTAGGATCACAAATTAATAACATATTAGAATTAACATAATGATGACTCCTAAAATATTTAGATTATTGAGTTTATTATTGGCCACCAACTCTATGCACCTCATAATATAATTAAAAAATAATAAAATAACAATAATAATAAAGAGAATCGAACACACACTTGTATCAACCCTGAAACAAGGCCTAAGATACTCCCACCCATATCTAGTTAGAGAACCAAACACAATTCTTTTTCTTTGAGACCTTTATATGGAAGAAAGATAATCTTAGGCCATGTATCACTATGGAAAAAAAACGTAGTGAATTTAAATTTCCATTGTTTACTTATTATTTTCACAACATTCATTAAAGGTGACTCCATTGCAAATAACAATAAATAATTATTTGTTGTTCAATAAGACTTTACATAAAGTCGTTTTCATAATTTACATGTATGTAGGTGTTACTCCTTTTGGGATATTATTTTAGGGATTTATCCCTTATGATTCGGGTTAAAGGTCAGATAGAGAAGGAACCCAATGAACTGATTAAAATTTAGAAAGTAGTTAAAATGTTTAACAAACTAACTATTGGCAGTTAAGAATCACTCACTCACCTGGACACATGAGTTCAAAGTAGACTCTTCTTGTATGTCCCTACTCCAATCTCTCACTTCAGTATTCTTCTTGTTGTCCTGTACACAAAAAGAGGTAGCACTACACTCAAAGTAATTATAATAACTAGCTTTTAACTACCTACAATAATCTAGGATTACGTAATTAACCATTCACCAATCATAGGCATTTAGTTATAACAAAAGAAAACAAAAAACACATAATTGGTACAGGAAAGAACAAAGTTCTCAATAATTTCAACAACAAATAACATGGAATGATGTTACCTGATCCAAGTTGTGACAATGACTTGAAACCACCATCCAAATTCCTCTACCTAGTCCACACAAGACAAATTCACCTCTTAACTTTTTGCTCCAAACAAGTAACAAAAAGTGAACGAGTCTCCTCCTTTAAATGCAATAATATGGGCAAGGTGTTGGAAATAAGGGTTTCCAGGAATGGGGGGACGATCTTAAAAGATCAGGACAAATGGCTAGTAGAATTAGGGAGAATTTATCTAGCATAAGGGTGTTTTCCCTTATCCTCCATCCAATGGCCTTATTTATACCATAGAAAGTTGGTTGGAGTCATTAGGAATGAGCAATAGAAGGTAATTAATTTGAGAAACCCATGAACTATGACCAAAAAGGTGCATTATGCATATATTTTATTTTTTTGGTGCAAATTGAGTGCATGTGTGAGTTGCTAAAGGGAAACAAGTGTATATAAAGTTTCGTATGCTCTATGTCAGATGAAGAGTAGTGTATGACTAGTAAAATAGTGTTTTTAAAAGAGATTGAGGAGGAATTTTGGTTTGCAATTAAAAATGGATTTGTCATTATGTCCAACATGTGAATCTATGCATATGACGTGGAAAAAAATGCTATAACATATGCCTCCTAATGTGTGAGGTTAGAAGGAAATCTGATGGCCAAAATGCATTATAAAGATCTAGGAGGAAATTGTGGAGTGGGACCATGAAAAGTTCATTGAATAGTACTTGCAGAAGAATCAAGTATGAGATATCTCTCTTCCTGAGGTGGGCATACCCATGCTTAGTGTTATCACTTCATAATTTCCCTTGGTTGTAGGAGGAAAACCCATAGGTAACCACAAACCTACTTTTAGATTGGAAGTTAGCCCTTCCAATCCAAAGAGGGCTCTCTCTTTCTATTTTTCAATTAGTTCAATGGTTAGATCTTCATATAGGGAAGAGTTTAATAAGGTTTTAAAAGATGGTAAGGAAGAGTGAGATATCCATTGGGCATGGAGTCATAGAGTCAGATCAAAATCTATTGGACACTTGGTTAATAGAACAAAGGATGATCAAAAGAAAAATATAAAAATGTTGCCTTAGGCACTAGGATTATCATTGTATCTCGAGGTTGAATGGAGAAAATATTTAACTACAATAGAACATCAATCTAGGATGAATTATAAAATATCTTTCAGAGAAAAGAAATGATGAAAATACTTAAACATGTACTACGAAGCATCAAACTGTGGATAAATTATGCAACATTTATCTTAGTCAAATATCAAATGAAAATACATTCAAATGAATTCACTATGAAAGAAACACAAAAATTATAAGAGAACACGATTAAGAAAACATCCTCACAAGAATATTTGGGGCCAAAATAATGGTATTTCTGATCCAGACAACTTCTATTAATATCAAAAAATATACAATAGGTAATCACAATAATAATCCTCACACCACTCGAACCCCTCTCCTCTTCTATAACAAACTGTGGTTTTTATAACCAAAAACCATAATCCAAACTACCCCTCATTTGCTAGCATCAAATAAAATAATAAAAATAAAATAAATCTGAAAACAACTGCAACTGGTCTTTATCTCGAATATTGAAAGTTGTTGGATTTAATTTGGAAAAGGTTGCCAAATGTTCATGATGTGCTGGAGGCCGCTGGTCGAATAGTTGTTATCTACTACTTGTGCTCTTTAGGCATCCTTGATTACCATTTGTCCTCCTTGATAACCAACATTCCTTGATTTCCATTTGTCCTCCTTGATAACCATCATTCCTTAATGTGCTCCTAAAAATTAGCTACCAATAAGATTATTCTTTCAAACTAGGCTTTGTATGTCATTATCAGTGAGTATTAATATACATGAACATGATGAATTCATTCAAAGTCAAACATGCTTTAAGAAACAAACTTGTCTGAATGTATATACTATAAAAGATTATTATTAATTAATCCCTGCTAGAAGGTTAGGGAGGGATTATAGCGATGAGTCCATGGTTGAATTGATATTAGTTTAGGGTTGACTTTAAAATTTGTATGTTTAATGTTAAAAAAGTTTAACTTATAATGTTTAAATTAAGAAGTTTGTATTCATATATTTTAAAATAATATATATATATATATATATATATATATATATATATATNTGTGTGTGTGTGTGTGTGTGTGTGTGTGTGTGTGTGTGTGTTACAATTTTATTGGCTCATAAGTTTGAAGTCTTATTGCCAGTTTCACTTCTTCCAATACTTTAATTAATGTTTACTTCAGTCCTTCCAACTGCCACCCTTAACTCAAGTACTCACTGTCATTTTCCATACAATTTGAACTAATCAACTAGGTTCAAGTTTCCAAAATCACATGGCTTGATTGTCCAGCTGATACAAATATGGGCTCGAGGGTTTCTTGTAATTTGTGACTGAAGTGAGGTTTTTCTAATTCTGTATGAATATTTCTCACCCTTCATTTGTGTTTGAATAATCAATATCAATCTTGCAAACATCATTTTCACCAAATATCACGGTATTCATCATCCTTCCTGGGATTTAATTTTGATGGGAAATGTAATTAGGTCCTCTTTCTGATATTTAGCTCATTGTTATTGCATGACATATTTGGGTCCAATATATTTAGCTCATTGTTATTGCAGGACCTATTTGGGGCCATGAGTGACACCACCACAATGACAATAGAGTGGGCGATGATAGAACTCATCCATAATCCGAAAAAGATGAAACATTTCCAAGCTAAATTGTAGGAGGTAGTCGGGTGTGAGAGAATGGTGGAGGAAAGTGACGCAGAGCATCTCCCTTATCTCTACGCATTGGTGAAAGAAGTGTTTCGATTGCACCTGACGACCTCATCCCTCACAGAGCCGATAACCATTGTGAGATTGTGGGATTCGTGATACCCAAGCACACTCAAATAGTAGTCAATGTATAGGCAATCAGAAGGGACCCTTCGATCTGGAAGGATCCCTTGAAATTTATGCCAGAGATATTTATTGATAAGGAGACAAGTAGTGTGGATTATAAGGGACAAAAATTCGAGTTGATTCCATTCGAAGCAGGAAGGAGAATGTGCATGGGGCATCCCTTGGCTAGTCGGATGGTCCATCTGATGTTGGCATCCCTCCATTCATTCAAGTGGGAACCTCCCCAAGGAATGAGTGTCGACGAGGTCAACATGAGGGACAGGTTTGGACTCACACTAGTGAATGAAGTTCCACTAGAAGTGATTCCAACGCCACGCCTACGCTCCAAAATGTTTTGATATTAGATTAAACTATAAGTGGACTTAGTCTGCAACAACAACTCTTTCATCCATTCTATTACATATGTATAACTTCTATTAGAGTTGAAATCACTCTGTAACAACTCTTTCACCCACTCTCTTACAAAAAGATTATATTATTGTAATGAATTTAGTTGTATCCCGTATCACAAAACTAGGATGGTATATTTCTCTAGATTCGAATGGAAACCTTTTAACCTTGCGACAACCCTTAACTTGAACGCGATTTTATTCAGTGACATTCAACTGATCTTCCTTACTACGAATGTATTTATAACAAGGCCCACATATTTCCATGGAGGTCTATACCCATAAATTTGAAAGGATTCAACTTTTCATATTTGACCTCCAAGTCATTCTGTATTCAATTTGTTTTAATTCATTAATTTATGTCGCTATTTCCATGAAGGGTTGAAGCTCTAAAGCCATCCGTTTTGTATATCTGGTTCTTCTAATTGTACACCAAACTATGCCCACTGGCTAATTATGGTAGATGTCATTTTGTTACATCTCAGTAGAAAATATTAAAATGAGGTAAAACCAAGGCTGCGTTGGTGTCTTGTTACACTGACGCCATGATTGTCAACTCTAACTGCCAAGTTGTTGGTTGTACAATATGGTATCTTATATTTTTCTGGCACAAAACACGTAAGTCCATCAAGTTGTAGCATGACAGCGTAGTACCAGAGTTTCAAGGTATGGTAGTTGCATGTTCTAGGGATTTGACGTCCGAGAGTGTAGGATAAAAAAAATCTAAAATCATCGTTCGTAGGGTGAATAAAATAGAGTGAATTGATTTTTAATCCCACTCATATTTCAAGATAATTTAGGAGATGCTCAGAATTGCCACGATTTTGTCGAAAGGTAGTCCATACCCCGGGCTTTGAATACCTTGTCCATACCCATCGCATTACATGGTGGCCTTCCCCACTAGGTCGTGAAGATTACAATGGAATTCTCTCCACATCTCCCACAAAAGCAACACCTCAACCCTTGGCTAGAAACCAGGTGCCTATAGGATCGACATCTCCTTACCACAACCTGCAACACATGGTCTTGGCCACGACTTACAATAAGTGGTTTACCACTTTCCAATAGTGGTTTTTCCTTTAGTTGTAGGGTGTCGAACAATGGTTTTATAAACCACCATGAGGGTTATCCGCGTTCACTCTCCACTTGCCATGCCTCCAAATGTGGTTTAATTATAAACCACTGTGGATGTCCAAGACTCAATTAAATTTTTCTGTAATATTCTAGATACAATATAATATGCAGAACATAAATATTTAGCAAGTAATGACAAAACAAAAATTATATATCTAGAACAATATCAAAATAATACGAAAAGTAATTTTAGTTAAGTTTTTATTTACTTTTGAGGTATTAGTAGAGAAATCTGAGTTCGTATTTTTCTTGCATTCCGGGTAAAAGCATAGAAATTATTTGAAATTACTTTTCGTTTTCTTTATATGGAAGAGCTCGAGGTTTAACATTTTCTTGCATTTTGAGCATAGATGATTTTAGGGGCTAAATTTCTCTCATGGGCTAATTTTCCATGGTTTTTCCAAAAATGAGATTCGCTATTTTAAAAATGATTCGCCCAAATTCTATAGGATAAAATTATTTTACCTTAAAAAAGCCCAAAATTTTATAAAAACTATATAAAATCCTTAGAAATTTGAATATTTTTACAAAAATGTCGCCAACGATTTATAGTTGGCATATGAAGGATTAGTAAGATTCGCCAAGGTTTCTATATTTTAAAATAAATTTCCATCCTTAAAATCATCCCTAATTTTGAGGTCAGAGCAGAGAAGTATATGGAGTTTGATTTCTCATTGTGCATTTTGAGGTCTTGTGAGAATTCCTCACATTTGAGTCCGAAAAGAGAAGTAGTTTTAGTTATTCCAGATGTTAGGAAAGAAATTCAAGTTTAAAATATGCAAATTTTTTTTTTAAGTTGTTACTACTATAGATTTTTATTATTTACTGATTCGCTAAAATTATCTTGCTATTTTTAGTAGTAGAGGAAAGTTCCAGTTTACATCACAAGGAGCTGTTGATATTTAAAGGAATTGTGAAAAAATTATTGTATTAGAGCGAGGAGTCATTCTTGTGCGTGCTTTTAACTTTTTTCGGACTGGACTTTCTCAAAATAGTGCTGATCAGACTTTATATTTCGTACTTAAAGTCTTTAGTGAAATTAGATACATTTGATCAAATTGTAGAGTCGTGTTGTTTACAAGATTTGTTTTGCTAAAAAAATTCGTTTTGTGGGTTCATTATAAATTAAATGATATTTTAAAGACCCGGTAAATGTTTTCTATGAGGGATTATTTTTATGTTGTTTTCGAGCTCCTGCTGTCTTAGTGCTTTGTGAAGTGATATTCTGATGTAAATTGCATTATAACGTGAGATATTAGAATTCCAAAGATATTTTCTAAGACATTGAACCGGAAATAATAACAAGAGCTTCATCGCTGTTGCGATTACTTTGTATACCAATGAAAGGGTTTGGATGGAGAAAATTATCTTCCGCCGCCTTCAGAACATAATATTCTAGAAGGTAGGCTCTCAGAAGTTGCCTTGGTGGAATTTTAAAACTTGAAGGGGGTTTTGTGCATTTACAGTTGCTTCTGTTTTTAGAGGATTTGATTTCTCTGTATTTTTAAATATTGGAAATCCAAGGATTTGTCAGAAAACATCAACTTGAATGGATGAGGCCTCTTGCATCGACTGTTAATGGTATTTTCTTACAACAAACATTTGTCCTTTACCTTGGAAGTTGGATCCACTTCTTTGTCGGGATTCCTATTCAAGTTATAGATATTTCTATATATGTGTATACAAGCTACAATGTTTAGCTTGGCCACTCAATGATTTTCTTTCCCCACAAAATAAAAAGGTCTGAAATAAGTTGTATTTAATTTGTGTAATGATCATGTAAATTGTTGCCTCCAAGAACTGTTTTCTTTAGGTTGCAATTTTAATGCCAATATTTTTATTTATTGATTTGGTAATTCTTTTTAAATGGCGCAATTTTTCAGATCTAAGTTCTTGGGATTCTGGTTAAATTTTCTAAGGCAAGTTTATCTTCACTTCAGTAGAGTTTGTGGAGAATATTATGTTCCATACCTACCAAACCTTACAAATATTACTTTCGACACTGAAAGTCTAGGCAATGGGAGGCATACATTCAAAAATATTTCTCCAAAGGCGTTACAATCCTTCATCATATACCCCTTCAACAACATAGGATTCTTCATCCTATGGCCCTTTGTCAGAAGTTCCACCAGAAACTTATTCACAACCAATGGCTAAACAAAAGTTGCAAAGGAGATATTCTCGAATAACTGACAATTATAATTCACTTGATGAGGTATTCTTACTCTGCTTGGATTTTGTTAAAAATTAAGGGTTTGCTACCTTGCACTTTCAGGATGGTTTCTTGTCATTTATTTGAGATAGATTTGAAGCCATATGGTTTTATAATTTATCAAATATTTTCCTTACATTATATAACGTATTCCTTTTGAGATAGATTTGAAGCCATATGGTTTTATCATTTATTATATATTTGCCTTACATTATATAACTTATTCCTTTTTCTAGTCTTTAGATTTCTTAAACCATGTAAAACATTTCAATTCATTGGAGTATATAATTTGAATTGAAAAATAAAACTTATTGTTGAGATCATATTTAGTAGTATGAGTCTATACTTCTATAAATTCAAGACAATTAAGTATTGTATTAGGTTAACATAGTACTCAACAATTTGGCCAAAGGTTTGGTCATCTTGTAATGGTCTAAAGAATTGGCTTTGCATGGGTTTGGATGTACCTAATTATGACATATGAGCAGTTAACTTGTATTATCTCATGTATTTCATTATTAATTATCTTAATAAGTTATGGTTGTAAACACTCTTGGGATTCAACTACAATGTGTTTATACTACTAATCACTTGTTCGTTTTTTCCATTCATTATTTTATTGGAGAGTCGTGTTCCCTTATATGAGCATCTATTATTGTTTACTTCAATATTTTGATCATTAATTTCTGAACTATGTTTGATTTTTGGAAAGTTGTTTTCTGATTTTTTTCTCAAGTTGGAGATTGTAAATGTCTGGATACAACCAATTCCTATTTTTTTGGGATAGAGATGTTATGTTCCGACATAAGCTTATTCTCTTTTAAGGTCTAGGATAACTTATAAATCTATCTTTCTTAGGTAAAATTATTAATTATAATGAACTCTGATGTTAAATTAACAGTAAATGAGGGTGTTGCAGATAGGGTTTGGAATACTTTTGACATGGATGTTTTGTGAAATTCGGCAAACCATATACTTAAAGAAGTGCAGTTGCTCAAAATCAGTTTTGAAAGGTGTAATAGTTATGTTGGAAAATTCTATGATTTGTTTATATTTTATCTTTGTTGTAGGTGACTGCAGCTCTTTCACAAGCTAGCATCGAATCTTCCAACTTTATTGTGGGGATTGAATTCACTAAGAGCAATGAATGGACAGGTAATTTATATAACCCATGATCCTGAAGTTTTAATGTCACAATCTCCATGAAATTTTAGAATTTTAAAACAACCGATCTACCTTTATTCAAATGTGGTCTGCTGTGTTTATTTGAGAACATGAACTGTTATTGGGTTTCTGTAGACACCTCATATGTACTGAGTACAACTTTTAGGGGATTTTTTAGTTTAAGTTGATAATTATGCAACATTTATACTCTTCAATCCTATTGAAATCAAAGTGACCTCTTCAAAATGTTGTTATGGATTTTAGGTGCAAGGTCTTTTAATCGCCGAAGCTTGCATCATATTGGAGACACTCCAAACCCTTATGAACAAGAAATATTGATAATTGGGTGGACATTATCGATAATTGGGAGGACCTTATTTTCTTTTAATGAGGAAAACTTGATCCCTTGTTTTGGTTTTGGGGATGGAAAGTTTTGATCTCTATTTCGATTGAAAATCTTGTTTGAATTTTGCTCAATATTTTTCTTATGTTTGTCAATATGAATTCCCAACATATGTATCAATATAATTATTGTTAATAATGTGTTGTTGATGTTTAAGTTGATAATTTTAGCAATAGAGTTATTGTTAATAATGCATTGTTGATGTTTAAGTTGATAATTTTAGGGAATCATTTTAGTTGATGTTTAACATTTTCTTTCATTTTGAGGTCAGAGCAGAGAAGTATATGGAGTTTGATTTCTCATTGTGCATTTTGAGGTCTTGTGAGAATTCCTCGCATTTGAGTCTGGACAAAGAAGTAGTTTTAGTTATTCGAGGTGTTAGGAAAGAAATTCGAGTTTAAAATCTACAATTTTCTTTTTTTTAAAGTTGTTGCTGCTATAGATTTTCATTAAATTGCCTTCTGGAGGTGTACATCCAGAGTGGATTTTGGTTGGCGTTAATGCACTCATGTAACAAGCTGAATTTACTCAGAAATTGCAGAGGAATTTTCTCTATGGCTGAAATTGAACATAACAGATTATAGAGTAATAATTCTTTTATCTTTTCTTGAATGTTCGCTTTAACCAAATAAAGAAACATATGCATTCCTAAAGGTTGTATATACTATATATATACAAGGAAAAAAGACACGTGCCCTTTCCTAAAGGAAAGAAAAAATATATACATCGTTAGTGTTTGTTCAACTGGTTGAACCATCTACCCATTGAGTCGAATCCTGGCAAATTAAATTGAGAGGAAAAAATATATACACCATAAGTGCTCTGGCTCCTCTCCATTGAAATTTAATTTTCCAAGATTCGACAATAAGATGATTCTTATAATTGATGAGTTGTTGCATTAGGTACTAGAGGAAATCATATTTCCGTCTGACATATTAACATTGTTGTAAATCAATTATTAGTTCCTATCTTTAAATTAAATTATGAAACATAAAAATAATTTAAAAAACTAAAAATATTGAACAATAAACACCAATCCTCCATTCTCCACTTTTTTCCAATAGAAAATTAGCTCAATTATAGTAATGAAAATATAATTTTTTACATCTTCTTGTCCATACAGTTGTTCATAACAAAACTAGTCCATAGACGATGCTCATAAACATACACCCACTGGCCCAAAAGAACCATAAAGTCACTAGAGATGATAGCCAACATGTAGGCTGCACAAAGAAATATGAAACAGGGAAAAATCCCCAACAAACACAAGAAAAGAAATAAACCAAAAACCACACGCCCCCAAGGGACCTCAAAGTGTTAACCCAACACCGCATGCCCCCAAAGGACCTCAAAGTGTTAACCAAAACACCACACGCCCGAGTGATGAACTCAAATCTCTAGCCCAAAACCTCCTCTAGCCAAGAGGAAGAAGTCAAGAGAGTCCAGAAAAATAGAAGAGAAGACATAACACCCGCTGTAGGAAACCCCTGAATCCACCACCACCACCGCAAAACTCCGATGATAATCACCACCGTGCATCCGAAAGTGAGCCCTCTAACGCCAATGTCCTGGAAGAAAGCAGAACCAAAGGGTCATCAATAGTTAAGCCGACCCAAAGATGTTATATCTTGAGTAGCGCAGGACCTGCTCGCCCTGGTAGAGACTCACGCCTGTGTTTTCTCTCCTCTGTTCACTGGTTGCTAGCCTTGAACTCCAAAAACTCCTTACCGTTGTAGATATAAAAGTTGTGGGTGCTCTTTTTATTATAACATGTCATTTGTAAAAGTTGTGAATTCTCTTCTTACTATAACATGTCATTTGGGAGGCACTATATCTACACCATGAAGGATGTTGTCTCATTTATCTTTCATACCCTGTAATTTCCAAATTTCCAAGAAGGACATTTGCTATCATTGGTTGACTTAAATATAATCTCACCTTTGTTGGTTTTGAGTCATCTAATTCTTATGATTTTTAGTGTTGTACATGATTTTTCTAAGAACTCAACATTGGTAGGGCCATTTTTTGGCACTCTTATGCAAGTATCTTATGTGGATATGCCCCCCTAATTTATTAAGTATTTACTTGAGATGACAACAATATTTTAGCACTAAGACATCAAACTTATTACGTTAACACATATTTGACAACCTATTAAATGAAATCTTCTAATCCATGTACCTCTTTGGACCACCTTTGGACATAATACACCTTATCGTTGAAGAGTTCCTTGAGGCCTTGTTGATCCTTGGATTGGAAAAGCATGTTGTTGAATCTTTAAACTATGGCTCTCCTTGGTGATATTGATAGTTTCCATTCTT
>ML788706.1:126428-137423 GCA_009831015.1 Picea engelmannii | reverse complement strand
AATCCATCTTCTTTTGTAGTTCATTTATGTCCCTACACATTTCTTCACCTTCATCAAGAGTCCAAGTAGGATTGTATGGAGGCTTATTTGGTGTAGAAGTTCCATTTTTTGATGGAATGTTGGCCAAGTATCACTTTAAACCTTGATTCGGAGATGATTTCTTCTTTGCAATGCCATAGGTCTGATCAAAATTGGATGTGCCAAGTGGAATTTACGGTAACTTCCCCACAATTTGCTGATTTTTGGCCTTTCTAGGATATCTCACTTGTATAGCGTGCCCCACACAAAATAAATGATATAAAATTCTAAAACACGTACCTGAAATACTACAGAATGTCCACTATCCAATGAAACTAGTCTCATTCAATGTTGATACTCTAGGAAGAAGTTATGATTGTTTTACCTGGAACACCTACTTAAGACTAGTCAATAGGACTAGTCAGATACCCTATCTTGCATAGGGTGTATATACAAATTTAAGATGACCCAGAAGCTAAAATGTCTACCATAGATACCTTACTAATTTTTGTGAATAGCTGCTAGATTTCAGGGTATGAAACATTACAAAAAAAAAATTACAGCGCAAATTCCGCAATGACTCAGTTTAGGATGATTCCAGAACCCTAACTTGCACCAGGTGTATCTCCTAAATTATAAGGCCTGAGGAGATGAAATTTTAACCCAACGTACCTTGATATGTCTACTAAATATCGTACAAACCGTTCCTTCTAAAACATTGTAAAAAATAATTTATAGTGAAAATTCCACGGTGTCTCAAATGTAGCAGCGAAACCCTAATACCTTGAGCTCTGATACCATATGTTAATAACCAAATATCAATATAGCATAGAAAAACCTCATAATAAGTACTCAACACCTTGAAAAAGAGATAATTTCATATAATAAGCCTCTTCAAGGGGGAAACATCCTTTTACCCCACATAAATGTTCAAGTACAAGATGATTCCAAATGAAAATGTCTCCTTGATATATATAGGAGACTAGGAGGTATAATTACAACTAATGGAATAAATCCGACATAAATAAAATAACATTAATAATATAATATGCCTCAATTAAGGGGTAATGAGCCAATATTAGGGCTTAACAAGTAGGGGGGAATCCAAGAGACAAATATTGGGAATATTTTAGATTGAAAGGGATTACAAATGAAGCTTCCTACCCATTGTTGGGGTTGGTAGGATCATGAGGAAATGACCATGGAAATTAATTTTGTTATGCACTATGATTTGGGATTCTATATTTTTGGATGAGTAGAATTGTTGATTGATTTAATGTAACAACCTATTTCCCCCATTTTGTAAAAAATAACTGGACTGGCCAGAACTGTGGCAAACTCATAAATGTGAATATGTGATGTGAATAGATCTTGTGGAAAAGGTCGATGAATGTGAATAGTATTATGAATATTTATATTGCAGGACTGTTCAGAGAGGATGTGCTGAAAAAGAGACCATGATGGCGGTGGAAGGCACCTGGAAAGGTGGCATTAACTTCTACCGAGATTCAATATCGTATTTGGACTCCAATGGCCTAGAGAACCAAAAGAGGCTCGCTGGCCCTGAATTAAATGTCTCATAGGATAGTAGGTAGATGGTTCCTAAGGAATTAATGAGGGATGGGGGGGTGAACCACCCATCTGTAGAGCCATCAGGCCTAACCAGTGCGAGGAAAATCCCGCCACATGCAACCTTGCAAGAGGATAAGGCATTGGGGAGAAGCGATTGGGGGCAGACGCGAGGGGAGAAAGAGAACTCTGGAGATATGCAGAGTGAGTGATAGTAGAGAGGAAGGAGAGTAACCTTCACTCCTGGTCACTGGAAAATAGAGACGTATTCTCACAACATTGTGGTCTTAGCTCGGGGGTGGCTAGTGGTAAATCTGTTGGGAGTCACTGAGCCTATGGTTGGGTGGAAACGAGCACCCCTCTCAGCAGTTGCATAACCCCTGGTGTTACTTTATGATAAGTGTTTTTCCTTTGGCATATTGAAATATATGTATTCTGATAATTATACTCATAAGCTATGAAATTGTGAATGATTTCATTATAAGAATGTTTGTATGGTGTTTTGATCAATATTGGTAGTTGTATATCTATATGGAAAGACTATGTATCACTTATGTCCTCATAAATCGTTATTTATATGTGTATTGATCTAATTCAGACTTCACGTCTGGCTCTTGGGAGAGAGATACCCTTAACTGCCTCAGATAGTACCCTGGCTAAACCTCCCCATAGAGATACCTTTCTTGAAAAACCCATCAAGTACCTGGAAGGAGGACGTGAAGGCGGAAGGCCTTAAGAAATCCCTAATAAGTATCGAATCGATGGACGAGATCCCATCGAGATATCGGTGGTCACTCATGACCATTAGATAAGAAGAAGAAGATGGAAGGTTAAGTGCCTTAACCTTGATAGGTGGTGATCATTGGACAAGATTCCGTCGGGAAATCTGTGGTCACACACGACCGTTAGATTGGTAGGAGAAAGTAGGGTGTTAAATGCCTTACCACTTTGTCTCTCTGTGTCTTCATGGGTAGCAAAGAGATCGAGATCGTAGATCCCCAAGGTCCATGAGAACACCTGGACCATTGATTTTTCCACGTTCAGGAAGTCGTCGGAGAATGCACAAGCTAGGAACCTATCTGAGCCGTCAGATCTCGATTGAAAAACCTGACAGCCGTTGGATCTGTCAGGAGATACTTGAGGGTTAAAAACCCCAGTGAACAAGGGAAAAATCCCCAAAATAGATCTGGACCATCCGAATAATAGAGGCCACGTGTCAAGAGATTACCCATTTCGAGAAATCGAGAATCACGAACTCGGGGGTCCTGGAGATGAGAGATCGAGACTTTCCATGGTGGAAACCCCAGGATAGATCTGTACCATCTGATTTAAGGAGGCCACGTGTCCTGAGATTTCCCATTTCGGGAAATCAGGAATCATGAACTCGGGAATCCTGGTGACGAGAGATCACGACTTTCCATGGTGGAAACCCCAGGATAGATCTGGACTGTCCTATTTAAGGAGGCTACGTGTCGAGAGATTACCTGTTTCAAGAAATCAAGAATCAGGGATTCGGGAGTTTCGTTGACAAGAGGTCGGGCTCTCGCCTTGATAAATCCCGATCGATAATATCAAGACGTTGGCATGTGGCTAAGTCCCGATGAACAGACGATATTATTTTAGAGGATCTCAGGGTCTATAACGATCGTTAGATGTGAGGAAGAGATGTCAACTATAAGTTGGGGTGTGAATGCACCTTAGGGAAAGTGGCGAGCAGATATCGACGACGATAGTCCACCCGCCCAGATCTACGGCTGAGGTTTGATTCCAGAGCCCCATTTTTTTTCTTCCTTTAGTGGTGGGGGGGGGGGTCTGGAATTGAATGAGCAACTTGGGAATGGTCAGGATCAATTCGCCTTGAACAACGACATTCAGATGAATTCAGGTGTGGCGTGTGAAGTGGGACCCATCTCTTATCACACCTCCCACCGTGTCGTGTTTCCCCTCTCGCCACCTGTACTCCACTCAACCACACGACAGGGCCGTCCCTATTGGCCATCTGCTAACCCTGTAGTGATTCGTCCCTATTGGCCAGTTGCTAACCCTGCCGGGGTTTGACGATTGCAGAGTCGAATGATTCGACATCACTGTAGTGCCGAGGCATGAAATAAAAAGAGGCACCATGATTATTTGACCTGTGATCATGACCTGTGATCACATGGGAATAGAGAGAGAGAAAGAGTTATCTTGCACTAGGCCTCCGTAGTAATTCGGGGGCTCTGAGCTCTGCAAAAATCAACGAAAATTTGATTATGGTAGTGGGTATGTGAAAAAGTAGTATCAGAGCATGGTGACAACACTCGGCCTGATTGGGCTCATGAACGAGTTTCACATAAGCTCTGTTCGAAGTACTCCTAAGAGGAGTAACCCACTAATTTAACTCTCCTATCCAGGATCAAAAGTTGGAAATGAGAACCCGACTGTGTATGCATGTGAAAGAGTTATGAATTTATGCACAAGTTCTAAAATGTATCTAACTCTTGACTAATAACCAACATTTTTCTTTTCACCCAAGAGGATGATCAATCATAGGAATTTACATATGCAGAGAATGGTGATTCACCAAGAGGTGGGAGAAGGCTCCCACAATAGAGACGAAAAGTCTGACGAAAGAAGAGCAATAGGAACCCTTCCAGATCTAGCTGAGACTGTGAGGAGTCTCATGGTTGAATTACAAAGCTGCAAGGCCGGCAATGAAAGGATGATGAAAGAACAAGAAAAACAAACTGAAATTAATGCAGTTTTACTACAGAGCTTATCCGACCTATAGCGACAAATGCAGCATGAACCCAAGATGCAGAAACATGGTCGTATCAGTGGCCATACTGAGAGAATCACCTCAAGGAAGGTACACCCCAGAGGTAAAGGACCAGTGCTAGATGATTCCTCTGAGAAGGAAGTTGGCGATTCAAAGGGCTCTTCCAGCAGCAGGACCAGTTCCTATTCTCGAAGAAAATAGAAGAAGCAAAATACTTCCAAGGGTCATAAATTTGAGGAATTCAGAAAGGCCAAACCTCCCTCCTTCAACGGCGAGATAAAGAAGGGAGAGGAAGTCAACGCTTGGCTACTTGGACTGAAGAAATATTTCAGAGCCCATGATTTTTCAGAGAATTTGAAGGCCCGAGTGGCCACTTTCAACCTGAATGGAAAATCTTCCATCTGGTGGGAAGATCTTAAGAATGTGAAAGGGGTTCGCGAGGAGAACCTGTCCTGGAAACAGTTTGAGAAATACTTCTGGAGGAAGTATTTGTCAGAAAAATATTTTTACGAGAAGGCTAAAGAGTTTTATGAACTAAAATTGGGGCAACTCACTATAGAGGAATATGTCAACAAATTCCTCGACTTATTGAGATATGTACCCTACATCAAAGTAGAGAAGGAGAAGGCGCAATGCTTCATCAGTGGGCTACCCAAGGAATACCGGAACCGAATTGAATCTGACGATCCGAAGACCTTAGAAGACACTATTCAAAAGGCAACATATTGTCATGAACAATATGGACATCGGGCAGAGTGTCGTGGAGACTAGAAACAAAAGAGTGGTTCAAGATTTCAGAAAAAGGGGATCAAATCCTCAGGATTTAAGAACTATAAGAAGAACCCCAAAATGAACTTTCTAGCCTGGAGTGTACTCCAGTAGAACTTTCCCTCATCGGATGGAAATAAAACTTCTGGACCTATACCAGTAAAGACTCATAACCCAAAGAGAGAACCTTTGAAATGTTGGGGTTGCAGAGAAGAGCATCTCCTGAGAGACTGTCCACACCAACAACAGAATAGTCGGAAAGTTTATAACCTTTAGGAAGCTACCACAGTCAATGGTGTGGCAAGGAGTGTGTCGCAGATTTATGCAGCATTGGATAATAACCAAGCTGACCACCAAGCTTCAGTGGTGGAAATAGAAGGTATGATTTTCAACCATCTAGTGTCTGTTTTGATTGACCTTGGTTCAAATTTGAGTTATATAGCCCCTAGAGTTGTTGATAAGTGTAAGCTACAGCCATGAAAAAAAACCAGGCCATGGTTGGTACAGTTAGCCACTGGCACCAAAAGAAGGGTAGCAGAGGTCATACCATTCTACCAATTAATGTTGGGTGAATTCCCCACCCAAGCAACCCTTAACATATTACCCCTGGGATCATACGATCTGTTGATTGGTATGGACTGGTTGGCCGCCCATAAAGTGAGACTGGACTGTTACCATAAAACCTTAGAATGTGTAAGAAAAGAAGGAAAAAGGATAACCCTTCAAGGGATCCGAAAACCAGTCTCGGTGAGGCAAATATCATCCCTACAAATGAGAAAGTATTGCCGAAAAGGATGTCCCCTATATGAAATATAGGTGTTGAAAACAATCGAGGTTGATAAACCAAGCCCTGATGATCACCCTATCCTGAGAGAATACAAAGATGTTTTTCCAGAAGAGGTATTGGGTCTACCTTCGAGAATAGACATTGACTTCTCGATAGATCTCACACCAGGAGCGGTGCCGATGTCTAGGACACCCTACTGGATGAGCACACCTGAGTTATTGGAACTCAAATTGCAATTGAAAGAAATGATCGATAAGGGTTATATTCGACCCAACGTGTCCCCATGGGGAGCACTAGTCCTATTTGTGAAAAAGAAGGATGACACCCTTAGACTATTCATAGATTATAGACAACTCAATAAAGTAACCATAAAGAACAAGTACCCCTTGCCCAGGATCGATGATCTATTCGATCAGTTGGGAGGTGCATCTATTTTCTCAAATATTGACTTGCGGTCATGATACCATCAAGTCCGAATCAAGGGTGAAGACATCCATAAAACCACTTTCCGGACACGGTATGGTCACTATGAGTTTGTGGTAGTGCCATTTGGGTTAACCAATGCCTCTGCCACTTTCATGTGCTTAATGAACAATGTACTCAGTAAATTTTTAGATAAATTTGTACTAGTTTTTATTGATGACATATTAATCTACTCTAAGAATAGAGAAGAGCATGAAAAACATCTTAGACTTGTGCTGCAAGTGCTAAGAGAGCATCAACTCTATGCTAAATTCAGCAAATGTGACTTCTTCCAGAAGCAAATATGTTACTTGGGACATGTTCTGTCCGAGGAAGGGGTGGTAGTAGATCCTGACAAGATTAGGTCTATCATGGAATGGCCTGCCCCAAAGGATGTTTCAGACATCAGATCCTTTATGGGATTAGCAGGATACTATAGGATATTCATAAAAGGATTCTCAAAGATTGGTTGTCCAATCACTGCCCTCCAGAAGAAGGGGACAAAATTCCTGTGGACACAGAAATGTGAAGAAATATTCCAAACCCTGAAACATCTACTGACCCATGCACCCATGTTGAAAATCACTGACCCAGAGGCCGACTTCCTCGTATGCACATATTCCTATAAGGAAGGGCTCGGAGGAGTCCTTATGTAGAAAGGAAGTGTGATCTTCTATGAATTCCAAAAATTGAACGAACATGAAGTCAACTATGTGACTCATGATCTAGAACTGGCTGCTATAGTGCATGCCTTGAAAATGTGGAGGCATTATCTCTTGGGAAGAAAATTTGTACTTATGACAGATCACTGTGGATTGTGGTATTTGTTTGACCAACCAAAGCTTAATGCCAGACAAGATAGATGGATGGCCCTCCTTAGGGAATTTGATTTTTAAATCAAACACATTAAAGGGAAAGAAAATAGGGTGGCCAATGCTCTTAGCAGAAGAATGAAAATAATTCACCTTGCAGCGGTGAGTACCTGCGAGACAGATGTCAAGAATAGAGTTAGAAATGCACAGGAGACAGATCCCTTCATTCAGACTGTGACCCTATACCTACAGCAAGAACCCGCTGGAGTAAAATATGAAGGCTACCAGATGACCGAAGGAGGTCTTCTCACTTACAGAGATAGACTATACATTCCAAACTATGATGACTTGAAGAGGTTCATTATGGATGAACTACATAAAAGACCATATATTGGTCACCCAGGATACCAGAAAATGATCACTGCCACCCGAAAACAATTTTATTGGCCTATATTGAAGAAAGACACAGCCAAATATTTGGCCCAATGCATAAAGTGCCAACAGGTTAAAGTAGAACATCGACACCCAACAGGACTATTACACCCTTTACCCATCACATAATGGAAATGGGAAACCATCTCCATGGATATTATCACTGGATTGCCAACTTAACCAAATAGAATGATGCCATTATGGTAGTGGTGGATAAACTGAGCAAGTCTACTCATTTCATCCCCGTCAAATCAACCTACAAGGCAATAGATATCACCTAGGTATTCATGAAAGAGGTATTCATACTGCACAGTATGCCGAAAGAGATAGTGTCTGACAGAGACACAAAATTTACTTCCAATTTTTGGAAATCACTGATGGTTGGTTTAGAGACCAAATTGTTGTTTAGCACCGCCTGTCACCCTCAAACTGACAAACAGACAGAAAGAGTGAATCAAATATTAGAGGATATGTTAAGGATGCATGTAATGCATCAACCCAAGAAGTGGGAAGACTACTTGCCATTGGTAGAATTCGCCTACAACAACGGCTACCAAACATCTTTAAAGATGAGTCCCTTCGAGATCCTCTATGGTAGGCCGTGTAATACTCCAGTCAGCTGTAGTAATATTGTAAATAGGATTTTCTTTGAACCCAACATGTTGAAAGAAATGGAACAACAAGTGACTCAGATAAAACAAAATTTGAAGGTCACTCAGAATCCAGAGAAAAGTTGTGCCGATCAAAAGAGAACTCCAAGAGAGTTCAAAATGGGAGACCATGTATATCTAAGAGTTATGCCCGGGAAGGAGTTCCATGAAAATTGGAGCTTGTGCCAAGTTGGCACCCTGGTATTGTGGACCCTTTGAGGTTCTATATAGAGTGGGACCTATAGCCTATAGGCTAGCACTTCCTCCCACAGTAAAAGCACATAATGTTTTCCATGTTTCATTATTGAAGAAATATGTACATGATGCTAATCATATAATTGACTGGTTTGTGATCTAGGTGGAACCGGAGGGAGAATTTCTACCAGAACCCCAATGCATATTGGACAGAAAGGAAACCCCACTCCGAAATTGAACCATTGCACAGGTAAAGGTGCAGTGGAGACATTTTGGACCAGATGAGGCTACATGGGAAATGGAGGATGCCATGAGACAGGAATATCCGATTTTGTTTACTTCTGTACATACAATTCATGTTAAAAGATAAGAACATCGAGGATGATGTTCCTTTAAGGGGGAGGGAATTGTAACACCCTGTTTCCCCAAGTTTGTAAAAAATAACTGGACTGGCCAGAACTGTGGAAAACTCATAAATGCGAATATGTGATGTGAATGGACCTTGTAGAAAAGGTCGATGAATGTGAATAATATTATGAATATTTATATTGTAGTACTGTTGAGAGGGGATGTGCTGAAAAAGAGACCACGATGGCGGTGGAAGGCACCTGGAAAGGTGGCGTTAACTTCCACCGAGATTCAATACCGTATTTGGACTCCACTAGCCCGGAGAACCAAAAGCGGCTCGTTGGCCCCGAATTAAATGTCTCGCAGGTTGGTAGGTAGATGGCTCCTCAGGAATTAATGAGGGATGGGGAGGTGAATCGCCTATCTGTAGAGCTGTCAGGCCTGACCAACGTGAGGGAAATCACACCACACGCAACCTCGCAAGAGGATAAGGTGTGGGGGAGAAGCGATTGGGGGCAGACACGAGGGGAGAAAGAGAACTCTGGTGATATGCAGAGTGAGTGATAGCAGAAAGGAAGGAGAGTAACCTTTTCTCCTGGTCACTGGAAAACAAAGACGTAGTCTCACAGCATCGTGGTCTCAGCTCAGGGGTGGCTAGTGGTAAATCCACTGGGAGTCATTGAGCCTACGGTTGGGTGGAAACGAGCACCCCTATCAGTAGTTGCATAACCCCTGGTGTTACTTTATGATAAGTGTTTTTCCTTTGGCATATTGAAATATATGTATTCTGATAATTATGCTCATAAGATGTGAAATTGTGAATGATTTCATTATAATAATGTCTGTATGGTGTTTTGACCAGTACTGGTAGTTGTATATTTATATGGAAATACTACATATGGATTATGTCCTCATAAATCATTATTTATATGCATACTGATCTAATTCAAACTTCATGTCTAGTTCTCGGGAGAGAGATACCCTTAACTGCCTCAGATAGTACCCTGGGTAAACCTCCCCATAGAGATACCTTTCTTGAAAAACCCATCAAGAACTTGGAAGGAGGATGTGAAGGCGCAAGGCCTTAATAAATCCCTGATAAGTATCAAATCGATGGACAAGATCCCATCGGGATATCGGTGGTCACTCACTACCATCAGATAAGAAGAAGAATATGGAAGGTGCCTTAACCTTGATAGGTGGTGATCGACGGATGAGATTCCGTCGGGAAATATGTGGTCACACATGACTGTTAGATTGGTAGGAGAAAGTAGGGTGTTAAATGCCTTACCACTTGGTCTCTTTGTGTCTTCATGGGAAGTGAAGAGATCGGGATCGTAGATCCCCAAGGTCCATGAGAACACCTGAACCATTGATTTTTCCACGTCCAGGAAGCCGTGGGAGAATGCACAAGTTAGGAACCTGTCTGAGCCGTCAGATCTTGACTGAAAAACCCGATAGCCGTTGGATCTGTCAGGAGATACCTGAGGGTTAAAACCCCCAATGAACAAGGGCGAATGCCTCGAAATAGATCTGGACCGTCCGAATAACGAAGGCCACGTGTCAAGATATTACCCATTTTGGGAAATTCGGAATCGCGAACTCAGAAATCCTGGTGACAAGAGATCGGGAATTTCCATGGTGGAAACCCTGGGAGAGATCTGGATCGTTCGATTTAAGGAGGCCACGTGTCGTGAGATTTCCCATTTTGGGAAATCAGGAATCGTGAACTCGGGATTCCTGGTGATGAGAGATCGGGACTTTCCATGGTGGAAACCCCAGGATAGATCTGGACCGTCCGATTTAAGGAGGCTACGTGTCAAGAGATTACCCATTTCGGGAAATCAGGAATCGGGGATTTGTGAGTTTCGTTGACAAGAGGTCGGGCTCTCACCTTGATAAATATCGACCTATAATATCGAGACGTTGGCATGTGGCTAAGTCCTGATGAACAGACTAGATTCTTTTGGAGGATCTCAGGGTCTATAATGACCATTAGATGTGAGGAAGAGATGTCAACTATAATCTGGGGTGCAAATGCACCTTAGGGAAAGTGGCGAGCAGATCTGGATGGTGATAGTCTACCCGCCCAGATCTACGGCTGAGGCTTCATTCCGGATCCCCCTTGCTGTTTTGCCTTTAGCAGTGGGGGGGGTCCAGAATTGAACGAGCAACTTGGGAACAGTCAGGATCAAT
>ML788706.1:74730-125737 GCA_009831015.1 Picea engelmannii | reverse complement strand
ATTAAGCCTTTTTGTAAATGTAAAAGTATAAATAAGTAAGAATGTAATGTAGAAGTAGCGATGTAGAAGCAAGTCGATAGCTTGCAAGGATAAGTGCAAGTAGTTTTGAGTTTCTTAGTGCAATAGACCATGTATGTGAGACTCTTTGTTTCATAGAGGAGTTGGCTCTATGCCTTGACTTGATTTTGGGAAGGTGGATTTGGTGCGCAATGCACATATCACCTGTCCAGTGTGAAGCTTGGCTTTGTGGCTTAGTGCATATAAGCATATGAATGTAAGAGATTGAATCCTAATAAAGAAGAAGAAACAATTGGTGGATGTAGCCCCACACTGGGGTGAACCACATATATCATGTGTTGATGTTTTGCTTTGTGTTATGATGTTTATGTTGTAGATCTTCTTAGTGCATTGATTGTTATGTATGATATATAGATCTATGAATTCCCGGTGCTTTATTTATGTTGAATGTGCTATATCTAACTTGTGATGCTAAATGCGATGTGTATTATGTCATTCTTACTGCGTCGATTTATCCTTAGGTTTTTTTTTGCGATGTGAATGAAGTTGATAACTAATGCATGTTGATTGTAAGTACTCTACAAAGTAATTTTAATCGCATATCTATGTCCCAACTTGGTTACAAACACTTGAGTCCTATAACCCCCCCTACCTCTACCTTAGGTGAGACTTCGCCTACTTCACAGGTGTTGTCGAAAGGGCCGGTGTTCAGGGTTTTTTTGGTGCGTTGTTGAAGCGTTGAACCCTGGGTCTTCCCCTGTGCCAACAAATGGTTCCATTATCGGGACCTGAAACTATGATTGCTGGGAACTGCAATAAAAGAGAAGCTTTGTGTGTAGATATGTTGTTATAGTGCGTAGTAATATACTTTACATGCGAAGCTCTGTGCTAAGAAAGAAACCTGATCTGAAGAAAAGAGGTAAGGTATTGAAAGAGGTAAATCTTTGTGCTTTGATAAGAGTAAGATAAGTGGAAATTTTTGTTTTAAAAGCATGAATCTAGGTATGTTTGATAGATTTTGTCCTAGTTTGAAAGCAAGGGTACAGTTAGAAGAAAGATTTGATATGAATAAATCTGATAGAAATAGAGAAAGATATGTTATTCCTATGCATAGAAAGAATTTTTGGACTAATAAGTGGATGTAGGAACCTAGAAAGAATTTTTTGAAGGTCCAACACTGTGATCCTAATGCACAGTACATGAGACGTTGGGGAACATACAAGAGGAACAAATGAGTGACACTATGTTATAACTGTAGAAGAACATGACATCTTGCTAAGAAATGCCTTGGTGTAGGTCCTATTTGTCTTTGTTGTAAAGTTTTTGGTCATGAAGTTGAGGATTGCCCAAGGATGATTTCTAAAGTTGAACAAATGAACATGAATCAAGAGAATAAGAGTATGCTAGAAGGATCAAAGGAATTTCAGACTACATTATTAAAGTTAAAAGAAGAAATGAATGATCACAAAGATCTCAGTTTACAAGATATATTGAAGGAAAAGCAGTGCATAAGTGCAAGGATAGGAGACTTCGACATAGAATGTGTCTTGGATGAGGAAACACAAGTGAATATTATGATAGAAAGCATTTGGGAAATTTTGGGAAATCCCACTCTGATACCTTCATTGGGAAGGATAGGATTTTTTAAGGGAAAAATGATAACCCTACATGGAAGAGTTACTAATGTGCCTATTATCATCCATGGAACATCGACATAAGAAGAATTTGAAGTTATTAGGTTTGTTGAGAAAAACGTCCCGTTCCCACTTTTATTAGAAAATACTTGGATCGAGGAGGATCAGATTAGAAGGAAAGAAGACGAAGAAGCTATAGAAAAGAAAAAGAAAGAACTAAGGGATTTCATAGATAGAAAAATGGATCAAATGATTGAAGAACAAGAAGTTGAGTTTAAGCAACAAAGGGAAAGAGAATTAGCTGTTGAGGTTGACAGAACACAAGAAGGTTTGAAGGACCTATCCATGCAATGGAGAAGAATAACCACCCTAGAGTTAATAAGAAAAGAGGTATTACCTTTGAACCCTACGAGAGCACATCAACAGCGCAAAGCTACCACGCTAGGAGAAGATAAGAATAAGAATGGAAAGAGAAATCCAGAAATAGTTAGAGAGGCTTAGATCACAGGAAATAAGGAAAGGAAGATCAGTAAGAAGAAATCCAAGTTAGAAAAGCTACAGGAAAATATAGAGAAGACTTCCCAGGAGGTAGGTTTGCAGGATTTGAACCTCGCTAGAACAACAGAACTACGCAGAATGGGACTTCGCCCCACCAAAGCTATATGACCATTGGAGGCACCCTGACCATTAGAAAGATGCTCCATAATGGATAGGAAATACATTTATGGGAGAATAGACCGTGTTTGGGACTTTGAGACTGCGCCATAACGAACAAATTCACATTGATGGAAGTAGTCTTTCCCATTGGAATAATCTGTTATGACATTCGCTTATTTAACCCATCCGACGTTGCGTCGGGACCAATTTTTTCCTCCCATGATTATCTGAGTACTGATTTCATGTTGAACTATGATTTCATAACCTAGACCTCTCCATCCATTGTTTATTTCATCTATCTGTTCACCTACCCCGACCTATTTGATTAAAAGAGAGAATGTTGGGTGAAGAGACTGAGTTAGAGAAGTCCGTCGAAGAAGTTCTTAAGAATTTTATGGTTGACAGAGCTATGTATGAAGGTGTTCATGCATCATCGACTAGGGGACTCCAGAATTCCCCTTTGACTAGACAACATTCAGGTCGTACTAAACCTGTGACTGAGAAGCGAAGTAAGAATCGTGATGATATGGCTAATAAAAAGTAGATCCTATTGATATTACTAGATTATATCCTGCCTTTGGCTAGCATGGTCAAACCCTGACAACATACCATGGGATTGTGAGTACACTTTGATCACCATGTACATCCCGAAGGGGATAGGTGTAGTTGGAAGCCAGTTAATATAGATCCCATCTCTAAAGAACAGTGATTTCAACCTAGGAGATAGAAAGAACTATGTGATTCTTGTAGCCCATAGATATTTGATGAGTACGACTTGGAATAAGCCTCACATAGTCTCCCAGCCTTGGATTAAGGAGCTCGCACAATGCACGATACTGAACGGCATGAAAATCCCTCATTTTGGCCGACATCAGGAGGTTAAAGCTTGCGTTAAAATCTTCTTTTTGTGCTATCATGGTGGATACCTATGGCTCGACAAGAAGATTACTATAGATCCAACACGGATCCACTTGATCAAAGGATTGAGCATTCAGGGACTTCACCCTCAACAATTCTACCCAGGGAAGACTTCAGATCGCTCCCCGGCACAACATATAAAGGAGGTATATGACGAAGTTGAGAAGGGAAAGTGAGGCTACAAGGTAGCCTCTATCTAGAATGGTGTAGTGTACCTCACTTGCCAACTCATAGATGGAAATATTGTAAGAAAGAATCACCCCATGCAGGTCACCGGGTTCGTGGTGGACCTCACAGGAAAATGCGTGGAGGGGATGTAGATGAATTGGGTGAGTTACCTTGTCAATGATCTTGAGAAAGACTATCGCAAAGCACACAATCAGGGATACGAGTTCCACTTCAGTTGGCTACTCGTGCTAATTGCATTTGTTTCTTGGAAAATGTCAGAGGGAGACACATTCCTGGATATGGAATCATCAGAACCATTGGTCGTGAGGTTCTCAACCTTATGGTATACAAATGATATGTCGAAGAAATGGTAGTCGAACATAGTGTTCCATGCATACTATCAACAACTGAAGGTTTCCATTGAGTCATTTACACACATGACACCGCGCATGTTGCACCAATACAGACCACTAGTGAAGTTTCACGCAGACCCGCACTTTATTTATATCACTGCGTGCAAGGATGAGAGAAAGGAAGAGTTACAGTCCTATTATAAGATGACAGATGAAGATATGGAGCAGATCACGAAGAAGTGGCCAATAGAGTTCCTTGTACTGGTTGATGATGAAAAAATCTCCAACCCCAACATCATAGGAATCCCCTTGGTCACCTGGTTCGAACATGCAGGAAAGACAAGTGCAAAGAAGAAGAAGAAAAAGGAGGAAGTCCAGGATGTACAAACTGATGAAGAAGACAACGCAATGAAAGAAAATGGATCTGGCTCACTCATAGGAGGAGGATATGAAGTAAATAAAGAAGGAGGAGGGGATGAAGGAGAAAAACAAGGAGAAGGTGAAGTTACATCGCCGAAGGATCCCCCTACCAAGACATAAAAATCGAAGAAAAGGAAGGTTTATCTGCAGAAACCCTCAACAAGAAAGAAGAGTCACGCCAGTAAACCCTAGATGGAGACCACACTCATAGAGGATGACCTTCTTATTTTTCATGGAGCGATGGAGTATGCTTATGAGGACATCCTACAGAGATATGGAGAGAAGCAGGATGAACTATATGACATAATAGAAAATAAATTGAGCGAAGTACATGAAGCTATTCGTTCGGTCCACACAGTTCCTACTACGCCTTCCTCGTCAGAGACTACAGAGTTGGGGGATGAGACAACCCAACTTCAAATACTGGCATATGCAACAGAGGCTCAGCTTCAGCGAGTCCAAGAAGAGAAGGAGAAGGCTACAAAAGATCTAAAGAAAGATAAAGAAGAGATCTTGGAGCAACTATGAGTATGAAAACGAAAAAGATGAGTTATGAGTGATGCTTGAGGAAGACAAAGCAAAGATACATAGGGAAAAGGACCAACTACTCACAAAGTAGACTGCAGTCAAAGAAGTGGTGAGAAAAGCACTTTTCTTTGTGCCAGGCTTGACACAGGAGGAAGAGGAGGTAGTCAAGGTTCAAGTGATGAAGCTAGTTGAGGCCATCCAACAACTTCAAGGAAGAGTAATGGATTTGGAGCTTCAAGCAGTACCAAGCACTCCACAGGAAGTGTGTGATCAAAGGGAGTAACCCGCTAAGAGTGTAGTGGAAAGGATTAGATCCCTCACCTCATAATGGAAGCAACTGGGCAACAAAAGTGTGCAGACCTACAAACGCCTCACAAAATATTAGAGATTAGGAAGTTGGAAGCGCAGCTATAGGAGGCACAACAAAAGTCACTCATAGTTCAAGTGCAAATGAAGTCACTGACTGCAGTTGAGAGAATGAAGAGATCACAAGAACAACACATGGCCCAACAATAGATTACTGCCATCCAAGGCAGAGTAATGGAAGTCACACATAGGCCACAACCGATGCAGGAGGAATATTGCACGGTGTTTGAAGAGATCGAAGGAAAAGACTCGCTACTAGACCAAGTGGTTGCGATAGTGGAACAATGCCTAGAAGGGCCTGTTACAGAGAAAATGATCCAGGAGTTCGTTGAGAAGGAAGCTCAGGTGAAGCAGCAAGTCGAGGTAGCTCGAGCTAAGATCAAGGCCTTTGAAGCATTGTTGCCTAGATCTGAGTGACTTGGGATGAGTCGTAGGTGAGTGTTGGGGGCCTATTGGCCCTCGACCAGGTTTTGATGAAACATTGGTCAGGTTTGACCACTTTTTGGACTTTGGCACAATGATCGAGGAAGGAGTGCTCGGGTGGAGCTAAGATCGCGGATGTCACTTATTTGGTGGGCTTTGTGGACCCAAAATGGGGTTCTTATGGTTTTGCAATAGGTTATGAGATGTCGGCCCATGGGTTTACCCATGATTAAGACTTTTTGTAAATGTAAAAGTATAAATAATTAAGAATGTAATGTAGAAGTAGCGATGTAGAAGCAATTCGATAGCTTGTAAGGCTAAGTGCAAGTGTTTTTTAGTTGCTTAGTGAAATAGAATGTGTATGTGAGGCTCTATGCTTAATAGAGGACTTGGCTCTGTGCCCTGACCTGATTTTGGGAAGGTGGATCTGGTGCACAGTGCATAGATCACCTGTCCAGTGTGAATCTTGGCTCTATGAATTAGTTCACTAAAGCAAATGAATGTAATAGATTGAAGCTTGATAAAGAAGAAGAAGCAGTTGGTGGATGTATCCCGACACTGGGGTGAACAACATATATCCTGTGTTGATTGTTTTCTTTGTGTTATGATGTTTATGTTGTATATCTGCTTAGTGCATTTCTTGTTATGTATGATAGATAGATATATGAATTATTAGTTATTTATTTATGTTGAATGTGCTATATCTAACTTGTGATACTAAATGCGATGTGTATTCTGTCATTCTTACTGCGTCGATTTATCCTTAGGGTTTGTTCTATGATGTGAATGAAGTTTATAACTAATGCATGTTGTTCATAAGTACTCTGCAAAGTAATTGTAATCACATATCTGTGTCCCATATTGGTTAGAGACACTTGAGTCTTGTAACCTCCCCTACCTCTACCTCGGGTGAGACTTCATCTGCTTCGCAAGTGTTTCCGAAAGGGCCGGTAGTTAGGGTTATTTTGTTGCGTTGTTGAAGTGTTGAACCATGGGTCTGCCCTTGTGCCAACACCCAATTCGGGGACATCCACATCCATATCACAAATCATTTCATTGGGAAAACCTGTACTCTCTTGGTATATGGGGAAACATGGTTCAAAAAAGGAAAATTACCACTAGAGCTTCACAACAAATTCCTTGTATCAAAACACCAAAACCCCGACTAGAGCCAGGGTATTTCCATCATGTGGATACAATATGAATGGTGGAGCATCCTCACTGCATTCTAGATATACATCAAAGGTGAGGGCCATTTCTACATTGTGCATTGTTATCACCTTCGTTTTCTCATGCACCTAAGTGGGGATAAAGAATTAAACCTGCCTTTTTGCTTGCTCAAAAGTTTAACAAAAATTTCTAGAAGGGTCCAAATCCACCCCGAATCCACCCACATGAGTTTATATCACCAAGGTTTGATAAATATCTTGGTCCTCTTTTATTTGGGTGAAATAGAGATGCACTGGGAATATTTTTTTCAATCTGTAAGGTTACAGGAACATGAAAAACATGTTGATACACAATCTGAAGAGACAAAGGAAGAAGATAACCCAGAAATGAGGGTTTCCCCTGAACCTGGTTTCTCCTCAAGGGATACCCAACAAATAGATAATAAGAAAGATGCATCAAGAAAGAGGGGTACCTGATCGAAAAGGTCCAAATCAATTACCCCGGTGAAGGAGGAAACCCCTCGAATGCAACTAAGATCATCTACAACAAAATAAAGAGGGAACGAGGGAAACAAAGTTTGTAGAAAACATAAAGAGGAAAATTATACTCCACATGGCCCATTGTCATCCAAGCACTCTGAATATGAGTTTGTGAACACCAACCTGTAGCAAGACAAAACCCCCATGACAAAAACAAGGAAGCAAAAGAAGACTAAACAACATAGTCCTGAGATTGTTTCTACAGAGTTTGTGCCTATAGAAACCTTGATGAAGGAATCTCCTGAAGCTAAACAGAACAAATAAAGGAAAGGAAACCATGATCCCAAAATGATTAGTAAGCCTAACAGAAAAACCAGGATCACCAATCAATTAAGGTTAAATTCTAAAGAACTTTTTAATCCATATTTGAAATCCCACAAACCTATAATAATTGAATATGAGAACATTGAAGAGGACATCTATGGATTTTCTACTATGGAAGAGATGGATTTCCACACATTGAAAAAGATGACTGGGGATAAAGAAATGATGAAATAAAGTAAAGGTGAAACTTCAGGGACAAAATATGCAAATGTTAAGACATAGTACCCTGCAGACTCAATTTTAGAAAAAAAATGTAGTGAACCTTGGACCAGATCCCGATAAGGACTCTGATTGCATTACCCCAAACACAAATTTAGTTCCTGAGAAATTTTCATACGACACCAAACTTGAAATTAAATCAAAGACATCAGAAATGCAGGGATCTATGAAAGAGACACAGGGAAAAATTTCTAAGGTAGCACACATATATCATATGAGGTCAAGAAAAACCATGTTGTCTATTGACCTCAACAAATCCTCCATAGAGGAGGAACATGGGCTAAAGGATAAAAATAAAGTGTAGGTCTTGATTAAACCAAAAATCAAAGTTGAAAGAGGTGTATATGGCATCCACCAGGTACAAAAGATGAAGCAACAAATTCATACTTTACAACAACATGAGCAAGATCTGGAAATGCATAATGCTAAGCTACAAAAGAAGTACTAGACGCTATAGAGGAAGCATAAAAAAACATGCTTTTTCTTGAAAGAGATAATCTGAAGAAGACTGTTTCCATCAAAGGAGAAATGGGTTGAGACTAATGCTAATTGAGCCACCTATGTTCCATTTTGTCTCCAGCTGGAGTGCACGTGAGTATTAATGGAAATTCATTTTCCAGTTACAACTGTTAAATATTTTTTGTTAAGAGTTGTTCTACTTTAGTTACCAACAATAGTGATAGTTGCACTTATAGAATTTTAGTTGTTTTAGTTAAAGACATTACTGCCAAGTGTAATAAGTGGTAATTTTCATTTGATAATGAGATTATCAGTAATATTTAATATCAATCTATAACTATGAACAATGAGTTTATAAAAACAAGCTATCTTTCAAATAAACTCTTCGAAATGAACACTATTCTTAAAGAATATTTTCAAGAACTCACAATTACTTCTATTCTACCACATCATTTACACTAGCCTGACTGACTAAAAATGTACAACATCATGATGTCATTTAGATATAGTGGTTGTGTCTACACTGACAGATTATATCATGATGGAATCTAAACACTACTAATAATTTGAGCGTAATCAATTCAATGTTAATTTCTACAGAGATATGCAAAGTATAAACAAGACAGTCTACTGAAATTCTTGCCATTGAGGAAATATCAATTGATTAAACACATGTTTTTATATTAACATAATCCATAACAATATTCAAATGAGATTCGAAATTAGAAACTATCTTATCACACCAAGACTAGAAATATTTTAACATAGAGGTACTAAACTATGCAGCCCTGTTGGAATTAATTTTGAACCATAGCTTAAGGAGTCATAAAAGACTGTTATATACACTGTCTAGATGACCAATCTTGCAAAGTAAAATACAACTTATATGGATGAGAAGAGGAAGTTATGTGTATATATGAACAATGGAATGATCAAGAGCATGTATGTAGCAATGAAACACAATCTGAGTAGATAACCTGCATATGAAAGTTATATATAAAAGGATGCACATGTAGATGTATAAATAAGGAAAATTACAAGAAACCTGTAAATTAGACAAGGAGATACAACTTAAATAAGCAACATGCAAAAGAGAGTTAGATGCATAAATATGAATATATAAAAAATAAACAAAATACACAGACCACTAGTGCACCCCCCAGATAGTCATGGTACTACTCCAACTCAATAGACAGTCACAATCTCAACGCATCATTTATATTAACACCAGAATTGAGTTACAAAGTGAATTCAGTATAATAGCTATATAATAATCATTTTTTTTGGTCTAAGAGACCTCGGTATTTATAGAGTTTTGGATATAACTAAGAGGTCGACCACTGAAAGGGTTGACACTCTCCTGCAATAGAAAATCATTAAAAATAAATAATAGACAACATCTTCTAGAAACTTCATGCACTCAAAATAGAGGCTGAATACAATTGTTCAAATCAAAATGTAACGAGTCCCATAGTTGGAGGGTTCAAACATGTATAAAACCCACGTTTCACATTTTCCAGGAAGAGATCGCCGATATACCAACCCAAAACTCATTACGCTCCAAGTTCCATATCAAGGGCCAGACTTAGGGCCAGATCGAGGATCAGATCAAAGGCCAGATCAAGGGCTGGATCACAGACAAGATCGATGGATGGATTGCGTTTTTGACCTATTTCAATCAAAAGACAAATGTTAATGGATTGGGTTTATTTGATTAAGTATAAATCATCATAAAATAATAAAAAATGAATAAAACACATACCTTATGTTGATCCATAGAAAATTAACAAAAGAAACCTCATAATACCTTCAAAAAGGATAATAGAGGTATGAATTATATGATCCCCATGTTCAAAAAGAGACTTGGAGAAGGAAACAATTAGGCAAAAAATGGAAACAATATCAATTCCCCCATCATGACTTGCATTGGCTGGTAGCTTCCCCCAGCATGACTCGTAGTGCCTGGTTATTATCCCCCAATAGAACTTGCAATGGTTGATTTCTTATATCCAATATGACTTGCAGGGACTTGAGTCTTTCCCCCCTACATGAATTGAGGAGACCCACAACAATACTCGCAGGGGCTGGTTACATGTCTCCATGATGGATAAGCATCCTTGGTCTCAAGAAATTTACATCACTTAAGGTAAATTAGTTTTTTTTGGTAGATGATAACATAAGGATAAGGATATTTATATAGAAGTGTTTTGGGAAATTCCTATAGAAGAGATGTTGAAACTTTCTATAGAAGAGTTGTGGGAAATTTCTGTAGAAGAGTTGCGAGAAGTTTTCTATGGAAGTTCATTTGTTGTAGAAATCCATTTTAAGACACATAGAATATAATAGTTAGTGGCTAGTCCAACAACAGGTGAACCATCAGAAGGAGAGGACACATGAGGAAGTAAAGAAACAAACCATTTCTTCTTCCAATAGAAATCAAGCAGTGGATAGAGGCTTACAGAAGGGATCGTGAGGAGAAAAAAAGAGTTGATGCCATTATATTGGGAAAGTTAATTCAGAGGGTGGATTTCAGACTAACGAACCAAGGGTTTTTAATATCCGAACAATAGAGCTGAAATGAATGAATTTAGAATGGAAGAGTAAGAGGGAGTGAATTCCATCAGATGTTTTCACAGTGCCGAAATAAGGGAATCCACCCAGAACCCTAATGTGGAAGAAAACACACCCATATTACCTAACATTACATTCAAATTGTAAGTAAATAAAGGATTTCAGTTCCTAGACTTTTAATATCCATGAATATTAAAATGTTGGTAGCCAGATACTTTGAAAGGTAGAAAACATGGTCTTGTAGAAACGTTTGCGTTCCAAATCGAGATTCTTTGCATCAATTCCTATAAGAGATGGTTAAGCTTCATAGGTTTGTCTCCTATTAGTGTTCCTATAGAGTGTGGTTGTGGAAGGACATGAGAGAGGTTGTTCAACATGATGGCTAGAAGAAACGTTATGGGAAATTAATCCCAAACTTAAGACCTATGAATGTTAGTCAGGTTGAAGGATACAAGACAACTTATAGTAATTCCTCCATGAACAAAAGGAGCAACACAAGGAGGTGTGAGGAACCGAGAATTTGAGGAATTGAGAAGCAAGATAGAAGAACCAGAGAATAGAAGACTTGGGGATATTGAAGAAGACTTGGGGATGTTGAAGAAGACTTAGAGTCGGAAGAAGAAATCGAAGAAGAGTAAAATGCTGAGGATGGAGACACAACAATACATTTGATATCCTTTATGAAAAAAAAAGTTAGTGCAAGGGTGGAAGTTTCATGCTACAATGGTAGTTTGAAATATGAGAATCTCATTGAATGGATAGGGAATCTTGAAAGGTACATTGAGTATGAGAATATTCAAGACCCCAATTGGGTTCAATTTACCATGAAAAAACCAAAGAGACATGCTACACTATGGTCAGATATGATACAAAAGGATAGGGTAGACAATTTTCATGAGAAGATTAAAACCTGGAGGAAGATGGTGAGAAAAGTCAAGGAGAAATTCCTACCCGTAGATTACCAACACGATTCATGTAAGAAAGTATAGAAATTGAGGTAGAAAGAGACATATATCTAGGACTACACTGAGGGACTATTCAAACTGCCACTCAGATCAGGGATACACAAACTACAATATCGAAGAGTGGTGAGATACGTGAATGGGTTGAAACATTATATTCAATATGAGATGATTACACGTTTCTTTTGTAATGTAGATGAGGCCTATCAAGTTTCTTTGAAGGTGGAAGAAAATATTGATAGAAAATTGCAGCAAAAATTTCGAGGAAAAGGACCTAGAGGCAGGGGGAAAATAAATGCTTCTAGAGGTAATGGAACGAAGGATCAATCCACAAGTATCCAAATTAATAGAGAATGAAATGGTGCTAGAAGGGGCAAAGGTTTTTGTTGGGTTGTTATATTCTTTTGCAGTGAAAGTCGAAGGTCGAGGTGGCTCAACCAGGAAAAGTCAAAGTAGAAGTAATAAAAAACAAGTCAAAGAGGTAAATCAGCAAGAGGTCGACATGCTGTCGTGTGGAAACTGATTGAAGACCGAATGCAGGATGATTGGTAGTTGACTAGTAATATGACTTGGTAGTCACCTATAATAGAATCTTGATATTCACAGGATTTGTAGCCAATAATTTGTGTGGATATGTAACCATTTTTAAGCGCATTTATTTAGGTTTTTTCCTATTGTAAATCCTATAAATAAGGCATGTTTTAATGATGTAAAAGCTAATATTTAGAGAAATATTTTAGATGTTACTAGTCATGTAGATGTAAGTTGAATTGGATACAAATTTGTTCTTGTGTAAAGTAAGAGGGTATGATGTCGATTGTGTCTTAGGTGTAGACCAAGGTTAGGCATGCAACCTTTTATTCTGAATGAATAAGACAACAAGAGAGAAATATGCTCAAGGAATGCTAGTTTTCCCATTTGGGTTTCTAGGGTAAAATCTCTTTGTATTGACTGTTTTCTTTGTCATTTCTTTTATAGCCTAAAAATTTCTTCCTCTATTATCCTAAGTTCAGCGTGGAAGTTTTTAATTTCCTAACATGTGGTATCAGTTTCACATCTCAAATTATTTGGCTATGGTTCATTTTTTCATGTTCCCAAGGCAAATAGGAGCAAGCTAGACACGAAGGAAGTCAAGTGTATTTTCATTGGATACAAAGAAGGAATGAAATGATATAAACTTTGGGATCCTACATCAAGGAAAAAAATGTATAGTCGAGATGTGGTATTTAGAGTAGAAGAAAGGAATTTTGAGTTTGAAGTGATGGTTCAAACAAATAATGATCCATAGAAGGTGTGGTTTGAACTGAGGAAAATAGAAGATGATTCAGATGAGTCGACTGAATCAGATGAAGAGCTGGAACAACCAACCTTGGTTGTAAGAAGGTCATAATGAGTAAGAAACCCAATCTAAAGGTATAGTACACCTTAATTCCATTCCACATTTTCATTAACTACCACTGAAAAAGAGCCCAATTCAATCATGGAGGTAGTCGACTCAGAAAAGGGTAAACTTTGGAAGGATACCATGGTCGAAGATATGGAATCCTTGCATAAGAATGAGACATGGGATTTAGTCAAATTACCTATTTGAAGAAAGCCCATTGGTAGTAAGTGGGTATTCAAGAAGAAGATGAGCGTGACAAGTCAAGTCAAGAAATGAAAAGTTTGATTGGTAGCAAAAGGATATTCCCAAGTCGAAGGAGTCGAATTTGGTGAGATTTTTTCCCTTGTTGCAAAATTAACTTCCATTACAGTACTAATGTATCTGGCTACAAAATTTGATATAGAAATATAACAGATGGATGTAAAGACATCGTTTCTGCATGGGGACTGCTATAGCAAGATTAGCCTCACCATATGTAGACTTGCACAAAGGACATTTTTCCATTTCCCTATGCAGACTTGAAGTCCCTTTTTGCAAATCTCAGAGCTAAAAACATGTTTTTTCCACATCTACATGCCCTCCCTATATTACAACATGTGTATACATAGGTTGCACCACTAAAACCCACGTGCATCGGGACTACTGCCCAAAAGTAAAAAATGGTGTTGAGTTTCCATGTCACATCACGAGATTAGTGATCCTTGGCTTTCCATATATTGGAAATGTTCTCACTTAGCCCTTCAGTTCCACTTCAAGGCTATAAATGGGCCAAAACCGAGCTATGGAAAAGAGGATAAAGAATTCAACTTTGAGAGTAAAATTACTTTGGAGAAATTATTCACTTCACATTGAGTTTGCATCCCTTTTTCCTTTAAGTTTGAACACATTGTTCAACCCCCAAGCTCTTCCCTTATTGACTGAGAACCTCATAGTATCTCTTATATGAGATTGCCTTTGGTGGAGGATTGAAGTGGTGGAGGCCCAACTGGAAGGAACTTATTTTCTCGGTTATGAACCCTGCTGACACAAAAGTTTGTAATTCATTCAGTTCTGTTGATTACATCCTAATAGAAATACTCTTTTCTCATCCAATTAATATCTTGCGAATATTGGAATTGTTATTCCATGGGCGTATTTTTTATGAATATTGATGTATTATGATATATAATGTGATAAAATTATATATTATCACCATATGCTTGTGTTTCTTGGTTGTTGAGGACTAGTTGCAGGTATATTGCTTTGGGTCAAGTGCTCAACGGTGGACTTCATCGAATGTCTGGATGAGGTAGTCCTTTTATCTTATTTTGCTAGAATATTTTTTATATAACATACTTGATATTAGAGTTTATTTATGTAGTCATTTCTGTCTATTATGGCTTACCCATAGCCATAGAGATATTTTCCTTGTAACAGAATTGGCGACCATACTGGGGATGAATCTTCTTTTTTGGGGTTTGGAGTATTTTTCTCCTTAGATTGCTATCATTTATATTGAGTTTCTTGGTGTATGATTTCTTGATAGCCTCTGTTCACTTTGAGTTTGAGTTTCTTAGCCTTCTCCTTAGCCTGGATGTTTTTTGACACATATACACAGGATGTTTCCTTACAGTCACGTACATACGCATGTTGTACTTCTGCAAGATGCGTACATATGTTCTTTTCCCTTGAACAATCATATACAACAACATTTATTGCTTGATTGTTGGGTTTGATGGTTGTTGGGTAGGTTTTGATGATTGTTGAGTCTTCTTGGGTCTCTGTGGTGACTGTTAAGTGTCTGTGGAATGACATGAAACTTGTCCTTCGTTGAATTTTTGGGTGGTGCCTTTCTCATCATATTTTTTATTTGATTTTCCTTGCATCTTGGGCTGTGTGTTTTTCTTCTTGATATACTACTTGGTTTTTCTCTTTTCACACAGAGTAGAGTCTTTATATCAAGCTATTGTTCAGTACTTTCATTTTCATTTTATTATATTGAAAATAAAAAAATATTAGGCATTTTACATTGTTGGCATTTTGATCTTTTGAGTCTTTATCATTAATCTTAGTATGCTGGACCTTGACCAAGTTTTAAGGATCCTTGGTCAGGTTTGACCTATTTTTGGGACTTTGATAGGCTCTCGAATGCAGAGCGCAAGATGAAGTAGATATTATGGGATCTTGGCACCTTTTTAGGGATTTTTGGGTTTTGGGCTTATGTAACAGGTATCATAATGTCAACCCATGGGTTTAGACATGTTTAGGCTCGATTTTGTAATGTATAAACAAAGTAGCTAGGCAATGTAAGAAGAGGCCAGTGTGCTAAGTGTCGAAGTTCGATCTATGTGATCGAAAGTGCTAAGTGTTGAGTGGATATTTCTTTTGTGCATACAGTATGAGGCGTGTAGAGCTCAGTGCAAGCGAGTGTAAGATATTGAGAAGAGGCTTAGTGATGTAACCTAGCTCAGGGAAGGAGGATCTAGCGAGATGCACAGATCTCCTGTCCTCTGTGGAGTAGGGTTTTTGTGGCTTTGTGCATGTAACTGATTGAAGAAGCTAATAAAGAAGACGAAGAGTTGGTGGACGTAGCCCCAGGGTGGGGGTGAACCACGTACATGTTGTGTTGCTCTGCTTTGTGCGATGTATTGATGTGTTTATATGTTAATTTGCTTAGTACTTTGATATAGATGAATGGTAGATAGATATGTTAATGATATGTGCTTAATAGTATGGATGAATACTAGATCTAGCCTATGTGGATGTGCTTAGTGCTTGAATATAGTAGATATGGTTAAATACTGCAATGCTTTGTAATTAGGGTTTAACTGCGTTGTAAACTAAGACTGGATATTGATGAACTATAACTGCTAAGTTCCCTATTGATGTGTTACAGTAACATATCAGTGTCCCAGCGAAGGCTGCAGACACTGGAGTCCTGTAATCACCCCTGCCTCTACCTCGGGTGAGACTTCATCTGCTTCGCAGGTGTTTCCAAAAGGGTCGGTAGTTAGGGTTTTTTTGGTGCGTTGTTGCAGCATTGAACCCTGGGTCTGCCCCTGTGCCAACAAATGGTTCCGTTTCCAGGACTGAAACTGTGATTATTGGGAGTTGAGGAGGAAGAAATTATGTGCGAAGATCCAACCTGAAAATGTGAAAGATTCATGCATATATCTGTTTCCCTAGTGCGCAACATTCCACTTGACCTATGAATCTCTATGCCAAGAAGAAGGGTTAGATCTGAAGAAAAGAGGTAAGATCTGAAATATTTATGGTTTGAGAAAGGTAAAAGTGAGAATTTTTTCTTAAAGAGGTAAGATCTGCAAGCTCTCTGCATTGATAAAGGTAAGAATAGTGAAACGTTTTAGATCTGGAAGCTTTATGCTCTGCTGAATATAATATTAGTGGAAATTTTAGTTTCTAAAGTATGTATCTAGGTATGTTTGATAAGATTTTTCCTAAATTGAAAACTAGGGCACTGATAGATGAAAGAAGATATGATATGAGCATATCTGATAAGAATAGTGAAAGATATGTTATACCTATGCATAGAGAGAATGTCCGGACTAACAAATGGATGTAGGATCCTAGAAATTATTTTTTGCAGGTTAGGTACTATGATCCTAGTGCGTAGTACATGAAAGGTTGGGGATCATTTAAAAGAAAATGAGGATTAACCCTTTGCTACATTTGCAGAAGATCGGGACATCTGGCTAAGGAATGACATGGTAGATATCTAGTTGTCTTTGTTGTAGAGCTATGGACTATGAAGTATTGGATTTCCCTAGAATGATATCTAAGGTTGAACGAATGATTATGAACCAAGAAAACCCTAAGGCAGATCCAAAAACTGAGATTATGGTAGAAACCCAGAAAAAATCATAGAAAGTATTGCTACAGATGAAAGAAACCCTGAATGATCACCGACATATCATCTTATCAGAAATCTTCAAAGAAAAAGAGTGCATTGAAGAAAGAATAGGAGACTTCAACATTGACTGTGTTTTGGATGAGGAAACACAGGTGAAGATCATGACAGAAAGAACTTGGGAACTTTTAGGGGAGCCTATTATGATTCCTTCATTGAGAGGAATAAGATTATTCAGAGGGAAACTAATAAACCTATGTGGAAAGCTCACCAAAATATCTATGAATGCCAATGGAACTTCGACAGATGAATATCTTGAGGTTGTTAAATTTACTGAGAACAACGACCCATTTGATATATTACTAGGTAAACCTCGGATTGAAAGAGATCAGACCAGAAGGAAGGAAGAATAAGTCTTAGAGAAGAAGAAGCAAGATTTGAAATATTTCATGACTAGGAGGATCGCACAACTGATTGAATATCAGGAGAACATATCGAAGCTACTTAGGACCAGATACTTGGATGACGAAGTTGCAATAACACAAGAAAATTTGCAGAAGACTAAAGTACCTATCCCAGATAGAGGAGAAGTATTACCCTTGAATCTTCGAAAAGAATCTCAACAACGGGAAGTTACTATGCCAAAATAAGACAAGAATTGGAATGGAAAGAGGAATAACGAGATGAAGCTCATGGGAAAGAAGGATCGAAATCTCAACAAGAAGAGAGAAAATATCGAAAAGTTATAGAAGGCGCCAGAGGGAACTTCTTAAAGGGAAAATTTACAAAACAAGAACTTCGACGGGATATTAGAACAACATCACATGGCACTTCACCATAGTGAAGCAATATAGTTGTTGGGAATAGTATAACCATTAGACTGACACCTCGAACAGGTAGAAAGGCATTTATGGTCTGAAAACTCACCATCAGACCGTTGGGACCACGTATTAATGGACATAACTAAGTTAATGAAGTATTCTTTCCCATTGGAGAGATCTGTTGCTTCATTATCTATTTATTTCATCGAACCTTGCACCAAGAACACTTTTTCCAACCGTGAATCTAAGCCCATAGATTAGTTGATTCCACACAGTGATCATCGTGCTATCACCATCCATCCCATTGCATTGAGTAGTTACTCTTCAAACCCAAGAGATTCAACCATGAAGAAATTAGCACATTCGAAGAGTCTGTGAAGGAGGTACTCATTGAACTCATGACTAAAAGAGTAATGTCTAAAAGAGTAATGTCTATGGGTGTACAAGCGTCGTCAGCGAGAGGAGTGAAAGCCTCTTTGTCGACTGCTCATGGATCTGAGCCATCCCGACCAATATCAGAGAGGAGAACCAAGCACATAGATGACCTAGAAAATGAAAAGTTGATCTCGACCATATTTCCCAATTACATCCCACCTCTGGCCAGCACAGTGAGTCGAGATAGTGTGCCAAGATATTTTGAATACACCATGGTTACCATGTACCTCTTGAAGGGGATACACGTAGTAAGAGCATAGTAGGACAAGATCGCAATGTTGAATTTCAACAACTTCAACCTCAGAGATCACAAGAGCCATAGCATGATCACCTTGTACAAATACTTGACCAAGATGAAGGGAAAGAATTCAAATATAATCCCCCAACCATGGATGATGAACCTCACGCAGTACACCCTGCTGAATGTAATGAAAATCCCACACTTCAAAAGGCACCAGGAAGTTAACGCCTATGTCAAGCTTCTAATTTCATGTTACCATGGTGACTACTTATCGCTAGACCACCATATCACAGTAGATCCGATGTTGATCCATAGGATCAGAGGATTGAGTATGCAAGGACCTGATCATCAGGACTTCTATCCAGGAAAATCCACAGATCACACGCTAGAACAGAAGATCAAGGATACATACAATGATGTTGAGAAGGGGACGTGAGGCTACAAGGTAGCTTCCATCCAAAATGGCGCAGTGCGCCTAGCATGCCAATTAATTGCAAGAAATATAGTAAGGAAGAACAGACCCATGCAAGTCACAAGATTTTTTGTTGACCTTGCAGGGAAGTGCATGGAAGTTCTATAGATGAAGTGGGCGAAGTACCTAGTTAATCGACTTGAATTAGACTACCACGAAGCACAAGATCAGGGCTATGAATTCCATTTTAGCTGGCTCCTAATCCTCATCGCATTTTTTGGTTAGGAAATGTCAAAAGGTACAACCTTCCTAGACATCGATCCATTCAAGCCACTTGCTGTGCGGTTCACCACACTCTAGTACTCGAGCGATATGAGAAAAAAATGGCATTCAAACGCTATTTTTCACACATATTACCTCCAGTTGAAGAGAGCCATTGAAGCTAAACCTCACATGAATTTAAACACCCTACAGAGGTTCTGAACCCTAATGAATTTTTGTGCAGATCAACACTTCATATACACTATAGCATGAGAAGACGAGCATAAGGAGGAGCTTCAGTTGTACTACAAGACCACGAAAGAGGACCTTGAGGAGATCACTAAGGACTGGTCGGCAGACCTCCTTATTCCTGCAGACCCTGCAGAGATGTCTGACCCTGACATGCCAGATACCATGCACAAAGAACACAATACACCCAAAACCAACAAAAGGAAGAAGACCGAAGAGGTACAAGAATTAAGTAGCCCCTCAGGCAAGACTGCTTCAATATCACCTGACCGAAGGGGTGATGATGAAGTACAATAGATAAATGGTAAAGAATCTGAACTAAAATAAGGCAAAGTAACACCACCTAGAGATGAGATCAATCCCATGAAGAAGAGGAAGGTTTCTCCCCCGAAAACTTCTTCTCGGAAGAAATCCAGAGCCAGCGTGACTAGGATGCAGAATGTACTCACTACCGATGATTTTGACTTCATCATAGCAGCCATAAACGAGGCCTCACAACAAATCATGGAGAAATAAGAAGCCAAGAAGGAGGAAATGTACAAAAAAATTGAGGTCAAACTCTGAGGGGTCTAGCAGGCCCTTCATTCTATTCATGCAATGTTCACTATGCCCCTACCACTGGAAGAACTAGAGTTGGGAGATGAGCCAGCCTAACTTCGCCAACTAGTAGATGCAATTGAAGCTCGCCTTCGTTGAGCATAAGAGGAAACAAAACAAGCCACCTAGGCCTTGAAGTAAGTGCAAGGAGTACTCGTATAACAATGCCAAATTGTAGAGTAGGAGAAGCTTTCTCTCCAGATGAAGTTTGAAAAGGAGAAAGCACAGATTCAATAAGAAAAGGAACAGGTGCTTGCAGAGCAACTCGAAGTGAAAGAAGCAGTTAACAGAGAACTTCACTCTGTGATAGGCTTAGAACCTCAGGCAGAAGATCGAGTCATGGATCAAGTAGATAAGCTCGCAGAAGCTATCCAACAACTACAACAATGAATAACAAACTTAGATCTCCACATAGTGCCCGACACTCCGTAGGATGTAAGGGATCAAAGAGAAGCAACTTCCCAAAGAACAGTTGAAAGAATCAAGGGCCTCACCATGGAATGTAAGAAATTCAGTGATCATAGTGCCGAGACATATGAGGAACTCACTGAGAATCCAAAACTGAAGACACTGGAGTCACAACTCCAAGAGGTGAAGTATCAAGAAAAAACAATATAGGCATAGTTGAAGCTCTTGTCGGCTGTTGAAAGAATGAAGCGATCCCAATAACAATGTAGTGCTCAACAATAGGTCCATGCCATTCAGAGAAAAGTCATGGAAGTGACTTAGAGGCTCCAACCTGTACAAGATGAGGCTTTCCAGCTATTCACAGATATCGAAGGCCAAGGTGCAGAACTGGAGCAAGTCATCACTACAGCAGAAAAGTGCCAAGAGGGACCTCTCAACGAAGTTGTTATCCAAGAGTTCACTGAACAGAAGGTCGTGGCACAACAAAAAGTTGAAGCAGCTCGAGCCAAGCTCATGGTTTTTGAGGTAGAGTTATCTAGATCAAAGTGACTCAGGACGAGTCACAGATGAGTGTTGGGGGCCTGCTGGACCTTGACTAAGTTTTTAGGATCCTTAGTCAGGTTTGACCTATTTTTGGGACTTCGACAGGCTGTCAAAGGCGGAGCGCAAGACAAAGAAGAGACTATGGGATCTCAACCCATTTTTAGGGATTTTTGGGTTTTGGTCTTGTATAAAGGGTATGGGAATGTCGGCCCATGGGTTTACCCATGTTTAGTCCTGATTTTTTAATTTATAAATAAAGTAGCTAGGAGATGTAAGAAGAGGCTAGTGTGCTAAGTGTTGAAGTTTGACCTATGTGATAGAAATTTCTAAGTGTTGATTGGAGATTTCTTTTGTGCATACTGTATGAGGCGAGCAGAGCTCAGTGCAAGCGAGTGTAAGAGATTGAGAAGAGGATTAGTGTTGTAACCTAGCCTTGGGAAGGAGGATCTAGCGAGGTGTGCAGATCTCCTGTCCTCTGCAGAGTAGGTTTTTTATGGCTTTGTGCATGTAACTGATTGAAGAAGCTAATAAAGAAGACGAATATTTAGTGGGAGTAGCCCTAGGGTGGGGGTGAACCACGTACATGCTGTGTTTCTTTGATTTGTGTAATGTATTGATGTGTTTATATGTTATTTTTCTTGGTACTTCAATATATCTGAATGGTAGATAAATATGTTGATGCTATGTGCTTAATAGTATGGATGAATACTAGATCTAGCCTATGTGGATGTGCTTAGTGCTTGAATATAGTAGATCTGGTTAAATATTGTAATGCTATGTAATTAGGGTTTAACTGCACTGTAAACTAAGACTGGATATTGATGAACTATAACTGCTAAGTGCCCTGTTAATGTGTTACAGTCACAGATCTATGTCGCATCTAAGGTTGCAGACACTGTAGTCCTACAACAACCCCTGCCTCTACCTCGGGTGAGACTTCAACTGCTTCGCAGGTGTTTCCGAAAGGGCCATTAGTTAGGGTTTTGTTGGTGCGTTGTTGTAGCGTTGAACCTTGGTTTTGCCCCTATGCCAACATAGTACATGTAAATAAATATTGCATTTTATTTAGAATTGCAAAACTGAATTGAGAATTGAATTTCTGAAAAGCATATCATTTACTGGAAATTGAAGTTACGACTTTGCATTTTATTCGTATTCATTTATTTTACTTACTGAGTCATAATATTAGTAGTTTCACAACTGCACCTTTTGAGTAAGAAAGGCCATTACAAGTAATGCTATACTTTAAAATTGATTAGTAACGATTTTATTTTTATAGGGTGCACAAAATAGCTTAGGATTTAGAGCCTTGGAATAGGATTTTGTGAGTAAACTTCTCCAAGGATATTAAATCAACATATGTGTCTGACTAAGGTAATGGATAAAGGCATTGTATAATCGGTAATATCAGGAGGCTCCACTTACATCATAGTTAAGCATGAGGTCGTGTGATTTTGGTTGAAGGGATATCCCCCCAATACCTTCTTAGCGTGAGATATATTTATGGGGATCTATTCGTATATGGGGATCTTGCTAGTGCCCTTACCTCCGTGAGAGGTGGTGATTTCAAGGTTATGGGATTTGCTAACCTGCCCATATGGACGAACTGACTTACGACTATTCGCTTATGCATCGGTTATACCGTTGTTTCTTAGTTTCTTGACATAGGTACCACATACATTACTTGTAGGGGTTATTTTGCAGGTACCCTAGATTAACAATCAGACAACACACAACATTTATGGAGGATTACTTCTCTGGGGGGATCTGACCGACTAGTTGTTAAGCCCATGAGGGCCCTTATAAATAATTATGATACCTCTGATCTTTAGCAGAGGAGCCTCAGGCCCCTCTTAGCCGAGATAGACCTACTTTAGAGAGGGAGGCCCCTTTCAGCCACTTTACCCTATTTGTGTGCATATTGTCCTTTTTTATTTTATTTTGGTGTCCTCTTTGATTACTAGTTAACCTTGGGATTTTTGCGCCATGAGTTTTCATTATCATGGACAGTGGAGTTCCTTTGACTCCCTCATTTACCGCTACCTCCCACATGACATTCGATCATTTCATGGGGATGAATCTGTCCATATTTCATAATGGTATGAAAAATTATGATACTCAGTCAATGCCTTGGGTCTCTAATCATTTTTCTCGTGGTATGCCAGACATGTCTTTTCACTTTCCATCCACTGCCTCATCTCCTTATCCTAGTTTTGGGTCTGGGGGCATGTTACCTCCTTATTCTCCCTTTTCGTTTGGTGGGAGTCATATCCCTCAAACAACCCTTACAGTGGGAGGTTGGAATCTTCCTTCCTACTAATGTACTTTTCTAAGGGCAAGTTCTCAAATGGGCGATCATTCTACTTATTACACTCCGTCCACCTATCCTTCTTCCTCTATTCCGGTTCCTATGAATGCTTTTCCTATTGTAGACCTCCATATGTCCTCTGGTATTTCATCTGAGGGGAGTCATATTTGTAGTATGGGAAACCCCCTGCATGAAGTTCCTTCGTTTGGGGGCAACATATATCCTCACATGAGTAACCCTTGTCATGTCGCTTTCTCTTCGCAAGAGGCTTCCTCAGTGTCGATACCCTTACACCCATTTATGAATTGGTATGGAGGAGGATATTATCCCAATGAATAGGGCCATGGTGTATAGAAGAACCCTTTTTGGTTGTTACACATTATTTTGGTCATTCTAATGATGATATCATAGACATGTGTTCAAGCTCCAACATGACTTTTTCCTGAGAAGAGAAACTTCTTTCCTCCTCTACAAAGATGCTTTTTAGAAAGGGTCTGTAGACTGCCCATACTACACAGTGAAGAAATCCATAATTTCCATAGGCTTCCCTATAGCTGGCCCACGGGATTTCCACAGGTCTCTATATAGGTAGGGTGCGACGACATTCCAAAGCTAAAAGAGGAAAGAGGTTTCATGAAGTTTCTAGAAGGGGAATCTTCTAGAATGTGAGGTGGCCTCTGTATGGTTGCGATCCTACTGGTTTCTCTGATTTGGTGGGATCATCCTCATCCTTTTAACCACTTCACCTTCTCCTATATAATCATGGGCTTCTCATGGAAAAGGTTAAGCACAGTCGAGCAAGATCAAGTAGAGAACTGGTGAGAGAATAGGTTGAAGATTGTGTGAAGAATCCTATTCTTAGTGATGCTTGAGGCCTCCATTTGTCCATCAAGATTTTGTGGATCATCTTCATGCAAATTTCAGAGAAAGTGTATGTGTGTTGGGACAAAGGATCACTAAAAGGGAACTTACGACATCAAGGCAATTCAGTTGTATCTTCCACTTTTCATTAATATAATACGGTGAAACGCCTCCTTCCCATAAAATGATTAGTATTTGATTACATGATTCCTTGATCACATGTTTAGGTTGTCATTGAGTTCTACTATTATTGCTTTCATGTCGGTTGGTTTGTGTTATCACAGATCTGATTCTACAAGAGAACTGGAGTGAAGCGGGGACAACAAATATATAAGGAAGCAATTCATAAGGTATGTTATCTATTCCTCTTTGGATAGTAAACTCAATGACTGCAACTTAGGGAAGCGTCTTGTTCCATCTCGATTTTTTCTAGATCTAGGTGGATATAGGGGGATCAGTTCATGTCTGCATATACTGATTTACCCGATAACAAAATTGGTGACTCCACTGGGGAAGACAACTAGTTTGTGGTTTTTTGTTGGCCATTTTTTTTTAACCTATGATTTTTACTTGATATCAATCTCTGAGTCTATGGGAGACCCATTCACTCTCGCTGGGTTTAAAAGTCCACTTAAATGTTTTTCCTTTTCCCCCAAATTTCTTGATTTTTCAAACACGTCTGCACTGTACCTTATAGATAGCCTGCAGAAACCATTCATTTCCTCACCTTGGTAGTTCATTCCAGCGTGGGATTTCCTTACCCTGCATGTTTCTGGATCGCTAAAATCATTCATTTCCGCACTGTGTTATATTGCCTGCCAGCGACGGCGTTTGAATTTTTTTTTTGTGTGTTGGATTTTGGCTTCTACTGTGTCCCAGTTTTGATTTAGTCAACTGGGAAAGGATTTTTAATGCCAGTTCTTGACTTCTACTGATTGTTTGAGCTCGATCTTGATTGGTTTCGAAAATCAAACACCTCTCTTTTGATATTTTTTCAATCTTTGTTTTTTATTTTTATAGGCAAGGATATAATCTCTGGACTTGCATCCAAGTGCTTGCTCGATCAAAGGTCTTGGTTTGGATTTGGATTTGTAGGTTGGTTACATATTTCAGATTGCTTAATGATCAGAAAAACATTTCTTATTCATATTTGAAGAGACTTTTTTCAATTTTTATTTTTATCTCCATTGAAAGATCGATTTGGGTGTTTGTTGAGTGTTTTATTTTCATTGATTGCTTATCCTTTCTTAGTTCCATCCCTGTTCTGGTTTCTGGAAAGGAAAAAATTAAAGTCTTTTTAGTCTTTTAAGAAACCATTTTTTCATAAAATATTGGCATTTGAAACATTGAAAGAGAATGAATAGTGAAATTACATTGTTGATGATTTTTTGGTATTGCATTCACAGAAAGGAATTGCACATTGTAGTTTGCATTGTTCTAGAAAAATTATTTCTCCCTACTATAGATAGAATTCATTGAACGAAATTTTGCATCATTCATTTCTAATTTCACGTCATTGGGTCAAAGTCTCACATAACATCGGTTTCATTCTCATCTACCTCTTGAGTAACAACAACCTTTGATAATATTGAAAAACTCTAAAACTCAACTAGTAACTTTTTCTAGGGCTCTTTTACACCAACATTAGCTAGGCTAGAGATTTGGAATAGCCAGTGAGACACACTCTCCAAAGCACAAAAAACACAATAGTATCTTGTGATAGGGAGTGTCGAAATCCATTCACAACATTTTGTCCCGGGAATCCCTTCTCACACAAGGGTCAAACCTGAGGTCACATTGAGATTAGCAGAGTTACTCACCCTGCTTTGTTGATATCAGTGTAGAGATTACATGTATTATGGGGGTTGCTTGAAGGTATACCCACAATGATGAGTGGAAGCATCTCAAGTTGATTTCGGGCTCAATACCCTTCCCTTGCATGTGGATCGGACTGTCGACTTTTCCCCTAGGCATCACTATTGTTTTTGGTAACTTTAGTAGCCTATCTTCTTAGGGTCTTACACAAGGTGACTATGGAAGGGAAAGTCTCCACGGTACTTGGAATTGACGTTGGCCAGAATCACTCCAGCTCCTTTGAGGGTATACCCACGATTATGTGTGGGAGCTTGCACCAGGGTGTAAGTCTATTAATAAGGTCATCAATGTAACTTTTCCACCCTAGCCCAACCCCTTCTTGTCTCGACTTCGCAATGTTGGATTTCATCACCAACTAGTGACTTCGGAATAGGAAGGTCTTGTTTGCTTGGTTTTGATTCCTAGATTTTACTAGAAAGTGTTGTTTTCTTACGTAGTTGGCCGTAGATTTTTTGGTTCAACTAACATTGAACCTCCACGTCATTCACGTAGGATGCAAGGACTAACTTCGAAAGATTCAAAATTTTCTCAACCCTTACCTCCTAACCCATCGGAGGATTCTCCTTAATGGAGTGAGATCCAGGACCACATACCTTCACAACCATAAAGGATCGATTCTCTAGAGAGATTTTGAATTGTTTCTGACCCTCTAGAGGCTTTCCGCCTACCTCCTAGATATGAGAGACACATTCTCTGACTCAATTCATCTGGAGAACTTGTTATTAACACTTTTGGATTACCTCTCGAAATTATCACCGGCCTTAACGAAGATCCTTATTTGAAGACTGACATAGCTCAGACACCGACTTATAGAAGGAACCCTCCTACCTCAGAGACAGGAGTTGAAATACCTACCTCTTATGAACCTCTCGAAACATCTTACACGTTTACAATACCTCTAGATCACTTTAACAATACAACGTGCCATTATTTTTCGGGTTCAGAAGCATTGTCAGTTGGTTCCAGTTCAACCATCCCTCTTCAACAGGCCCATTCCATGATGGTCCCAAATACTACTATTATTCCCACTGGGAATATAGTGGCTAGCCAAACACCTATTGGCACACCACTTTTACCTAGTCAAATCCCATCACTTCCTCTTAGGTATTATGCGTTGAATGCTTCTATTCCCGTTCCTACTCAAGTCCCATTCAGAACTCCTGGAGTCTTCACTCCTCTTGGGTACAATCCCATTCCTAGTTTTATTTCAACACTCCCTCAACCCCCTTCTGGAGGGTATTATCCACCTCCCACCGACGGACCCGACCCTAGTGGCATTACTCAGTCTTTCACACCTAATTACCAGATTCCTGTTGGTAGACAATTTAATCTTGGGGGCCAATTTCAACCCCCGCTTGGAAGTCAAACCCCAATGGGAACACAACCTCCGATTGGAGGACAACCTCCACCCACCCCACCCTATGGGATAAACATCTTAGCAAATTTAGCCAAGTATTGGAACTTTCTTACCCAGGGAAATACTCAATCGACTAGGGGGAAAAAACCTCAAGTCACCTCTTTTGTACCCCCTGGTATGGGACAACCTTACCCCGGGACCTCCAATTCCATTTAGGGTTCGAAAATTCTGTCTACTATCCCTTTCCAAGGGAATGTACCTAATCAATACAACCCCACGGGATATTTGCCACCACACCAACAACCAAATCTTCTTAGATATTCACATTATATGAAAACTTCTTACGGTCCTACTGGTATTCCGACGAGACTTCCTCCCCAAAGTCACCAATACCCTCATGTGAATAGACAATTACCCTTTTTGGCCACTTTGGACCTCCCCGATCTGTCTAGAATTTTGAATGACCCTATTCGTTACTCTCCTCATTAGCCTATCATACTAGCCAAACTACCATCCGACATTCCTAAGTTCGATGGTAAACCTGGAGAAGACCCAAACAATCATGTCATGACTTTCCACTTTTGGTGTTCGTCCAACTCTTTGATGGGCAACTCCACTCCGCTACGTCTTTTTCAACGAACTCTCACAGGTTCAGCCACAAAGTGGTATATAGAGTTACCGCGAGGATTCTTCACTGATTTCAATACCCTAGCTATGGCTTTCCTCACTCACTACCAGTTTCCAATATGTTATGAAATGGGAAACAAGATTTTGAGTTCATTCAAGAAAAGTAAAGCCACTCATATCTCCGATCACATTCATGAGTGGAGACAAAGATGACATCTAATCAAACTCGATCTTCCCGATCAGTTATTGGTAGAATGGTTCACTAAATCCTTCATGAATGACATATCTAAAGACATTTCTATGGGCAGAGTTGTCATTGAAGAATAGGCGATCATTCTTGCCTAGTATCTTGATCTTGTTTATTCACAAATGGGTACTCTCTATGATATGCTCTGTGATTCACATCATCCTTCTAACACAACCACCTCAACAACCCTAACAACTTATCATGCTATCGATGGTGTGATAGGTACTTTCCATGCCTAACCGCAATATGCGCAGGCCTCTCACACCATGCCCAAATCCCATGCTTCTAATGTTCAAATTTCTCCAACGCCCACCCCTCCCACCAGTAAAACTTCAGAAGTGAACACCATTCAATCAACTCCTACTGGTAAGAATAAATCCAAAAAAGGGAAGAATACGAATAAGGAGGATAAAAATAACAATCCACAACCCGACAAGACCAAGTCACAACCTGTTGATGATAAGGATAAATGCAAACCTCGCTATCCTTGCCTTATCTGTGGTGATGATCACTACACGAAGAACAATCCGAGACGCACTGAGGTCATGAAGTTCCTCTGAGGGACCCAAAAACCTCCTACACCCATCGTCTTGTCTCAACCCTTCCCTTCTCAACAACATTCTCAATTGGTCATTCATGATCAACCTTCTTCCTCCACTACCTCCTATGTACTTATGTGTAACGGTGATTCAAAGAAGAATGAAATCACACTTACCACTCATGCCAAAGATTACTCTTCCTCCAAGGAGAAATTTGACGATATGCCATCTTCGTTGGTTCAACAATCTCCCTCGACTCCACCCTCCAATGGTCCTCTTCATCTCGAATGATCGAACCCCGATATAGTCCTTTTCCCTCCTCCCAAGGGCATGGTTCAAAATTATTCTTTCAATCCTCATGTGCATGCTGCCCATAACTATAGTATAGTAGAAGATATGGCACAAGCACCATCTGTGATGTTAGCCCTCGAAGTCGTTCAGAGTTGTCCAAACAATGGAAGGCACTGTTGAAAGATATCGGTGGAATCGATCCTATGGATATAAATTTAATAATCTTTGACTTGGACGATCACATTCCAAGGTTACCCCCTCAACTCACATTTCAAATCCAAGTTGTTGTCTCCAACAATAAAAATTGTAGAACAATTATTAATGAGGGTGCCTCAACATGTGTCATGTCTATTGCCTGCTGGAAAGCCATTGGCTCTCCTCCATTATCTGAATCACACAACACACTCAAAGCCTTTAATGGATCTGTCTTTAAACCTTATGGTGTCCTCCTGTCATTGCATATTACATTAGAAGGCAAAACAATCAACATTGAAGTTGATGTCTTTGACGCTCCTCTTGATTACAATCTTTTACTTGGCCATAGCTGGATCGATTCCATGCGTGCAATTGTGTCTACTCTTTTTCATATCGTGTGCTTTCTACATCAGGGAAAAGTAGTTACAGTAGACCAAATGGCCTTCTTTAAATCTAATACATGTACCAACAACATACCTTTCATTGCAAAGACACCTCCTGGGTACGAGAATGTTGATGTGGGTCTACTAAAAGATTCCACTCTGATGGTTACGTTTCCAATCCCACCACCCGACATTCCACCTCCTTTGTTTTCCTCGATTAACATGATATCCACCTATATCCGTGAAACTCCCATGTCTTCTAACCCGTGGATAGTACCCGCACCCAATGATTATCTTCGCTACAACGACTAGATGCCTTTAAGTCCAGTTGAATCCACTTACCAAGCCATTCAATCGGCTGACCCTTCTACTCCCTCTCTCGGTGATTTGTCTCCTGATACGTTCCACTTTATTTTTACCATGGATGAGATGATTATGTCAATTATGTCGATGGAATATACCCCTTGGGATGATGAACATCATCGTTCCATTCTCTTTCTCGAATAACACACCATCGAGAGTTACCAATGGATCTCGACTCCGCTGACCATCGTCGTTATTTCTTCGGTTCTTGCATCCACACATGATGTGTTATACGAAGGGAACTTAAGTAACATTTCACCCACCCCCCCCGCCCCTTGACATCTCTATTCAACTTGGACTTGTTGAAAATGTCCACATCAAAGTTTCTTGTTCCACCGATAAGGCTGTCACATATAAGTCACTGTTTCAAGAATTTCATGACATATTCACATGGAGCTACGAAGAGATGCCCGACATTGACCCTGATATTGTTGTACATGTAATCAAGACGTACCTAGGTGCCAAACCCATCCAGCAGAGACTTCATCCGGTCCACCCCCGTAAAGTGTCTGCTATTAAGCTTGAAGTAGAAAAACTTCTTAAAGACGACTTTATTTATCTAATGGCTTTGACTGATTGGGTATCCAATCTAGTTCTGGTTAACAAGAAATAAGGTACAATCCGTGTCTGTGTTGATTATAGGGATATCAACAAAGCATGTCCTAAGGGAAACTTTCCTACTCCCTTCATTGACCAAATCATTGATGATTGCATCAGAAATGAAATCTTCTCTTTGATGGACAATTTTTCCTGATATAATAAAATCAATATCTTACCCGTGGATCAACATAAAACTACTTTTATTTGTTCTTAGGGCACTTTTGCCTACCAAAAACTACCCCTCAGTTTAAATAACGCCGATGCAATGTTTCAACGTTCTATGTCTTATGCTTTCCATGATATTAAGCACATTTTACAACCATATTTATATGACCTACCAACACATTCCATGCATCGTTCTTACTATCCGCAGGCCAATGGCCAAGTCGAAGCAATCAACAAGGTTCTTATCACCATGCTTCAACAGATTATAGGAATTCACAAAACAAGCTGGCACATAATGTTGTTCTCATCATTATGGGCCTATCGAATGTCCGTGAAGTCTGCCATGGGATTTACACATTTCCAATTAGTGTATGGTATAGAAGCTATCCTACCGATTGAATGTGAAATTCCATCATTAAAACTAGTCATTGAATTCCTCCCAATCACCTCTTTTGAAGAAGAACGTATGTTGTATCTGATGCAATTAGATGAATCCCGTCGAGATGCCACCCTAGTTATTTAAACCCAGAAGAAACACGTCAAGGCCCAATACGACAAACATGTCAAGCCACGTGTTTTCTCTGAGGGTGATCTAGTTCTCTTCTATGAACAAGATCATGGTTTGCTAGGAGCCGTAAAATTCAAAGATATGTGGTGAGGCCCTTATATCGTCAAACGAGTGTTGGAGAAAGGAGCCTACGAGTTAGTAGATTATGATGGAATTCCTTTGAGTGAACCCAGAAATGGGCTTTACTTGAAGAAGTACTATGCTTAGACTATCTTCGCATGAGTGCCTTTATTTTACTATATCATACTGTAGTGTGCTACGTTTGTGTGATTTTTTGTTATTTGATTTTTACCCTTGACCACTTATCTTGCATTGTGCTTGGTTTTCAGATGTCGGAGTCTTCTCTACCCTACCTTGGCTTTGTCGATGGTGCTAGTCGTAGCACTTAGAACCTAGATTCTGTTGCATGGGCAATATATGCACCTACAAATGAACTTATCAGTCTACACGGTGTTTGCCTCGGTCGTGCAACCAATAACATAGAAAAGTATAGCGTCGTCATCGAACTGTTGACTGATGCTATCTCTCTTTGGATTCGTCATCTGGTTATACGACTTGTCGATTCGTAGCTAATAGTGTTATAGTTAAGTAATGTCTATGCTATTTGAAGTCCTACTTTGTTACGGGTATATTTACGAATTCACCTCTTGGAACGTTATTTTGATTATATCGAGTATCAACACACTCCTAGATGTCTAAATACATTAACTGATGCATTAGATAATTATGTGTTAGACAAACATATGAGAAATTTATAAATCCAATCACAAATCACATGTATTAAACAAAGAAAAATAAGTCGGTAGAAGCCTCATGTATATATATATATATATAACGATCAAAAGTTTTCTACAGAAAGATTGTTTTTGTCAGAAGAACAAAATGTCAAAAATGAAGCTCATAGCTTCTACAAAAATGGCATCATGGATGCTTCTCTATATAACACACTACTTCTCGTGCTACACTACAGAGCAATCATCTCGATGGAATAGCCACGCCTACAGTATGGTGCTGGAAACACCTCGGGACCTCGCCAATCGACATATCTGGGATCCCTGCAGTCAAAACCTCCAGATTCTGTTCGATTGATTCATAGTCATTCACATCCCATCTTGCGACTACCATTGCTTCCCCTCGCCTATGGACAGGGTATGTACCTAGGGGACGAAATGGCCCTACATTTGTATAGTCAGGATACTTTTAATTATTCATTGGATTGAAAAACATATAAAAACATTTACAAAAAAATATAAAAGAAAAATGTCTTTCTTACCTAGTTCCCCCCACTAGGAACCCTCAGGTAACACTAATTCAGGATCATTGCGGAAATCTATCCTGACATATGAATAGTCATCGATCATCAAGATCTGGGGCTCCAGAAAATCAAAAAATGTGTCATTATATCTAATAATGGGGCCTTCCACGTGTCGGGGCATGAGATCACACCACCGCCTCATCTGCGGATCCCATGGCACTGGTATATTCCAGTCTACCTGTTATAGAAAGTGAGGGACTCTTTCCATGAAGAAATATACCAAAATGGATCTGTATCCAAACTATTTTAGATCCCTGTTCTTGCTCTTGATCAACTGGCTCTTCATGCTACGAAGCAACCCATCACACCAATTAAACACAAGAGGTTTTGTGCATTCTATAACATACTGGAAATAGCTTTGCAAGTCCATGTGTGGAGAAGAACTCCCTTCCATCCATGCAATGGTGAATAGGATGGTTCTCAAGGTCAGATCATGAATTCCTATAATAGCCACCTTTCCCTTGCGTTCGTCAGCTTCGGGTTCACAATAGACTATGATGTATTCACTCATCGGTAAACCCCCACCTCGACCTCCTGTTAAGGTAACTTGTGCCCCACGATGGGATAACCCCCTCAAGAAGTAAATTTATTCAATGTCCAAAGAGAGCACATGAACACCCACATGGAATACTTGTTGGTCTACATCCCACATTCAGACCAAATATTCCAACAGTCTTAGCTAGGCTCTCATGCTCTGTATCTTGAATAATTTTAATAGACCACACTATCTTAGGGAATTTATGGTGCCCAGATCATTCAAAGCCATTTCATCATCGTCTTCATGTTCACTTTCTCTCCATTCTAACATTTTTTCAATCAAGATACCTGCATGGGAATGGAGAGAAAGGAGTTAGCACCTTCAGTTATCATAATTTGAAATTCTTTTTGGTCCATCGTATCTTTTTCTTTTGGGTTTTATGCCGCTGCGATTGGGCCTTGGTTACAGAGAGGGGTTTCCACAGGTGAACCGTTAGGATCCTGCGAAAATCTTTAATTTTAGCAGGCCCTGATATAGGGCACCTGTGGCGGCCCCAACACGCATCCACGGTCCAAAAATTCAGCCCAAAATTCATCTTTTAATAGATTAAAATGAATTTTAAACCATTATAAAGGAAGAGGAAGAGGCACTTACTGTTTTCACACAAACCATTCGTCGAATGATCAATCACGCTCTCCGCAATCGACGACCGAAATATGAGGTGAAAAAGGTCTTTTGGACAAAGTTTTTGGTCAAATACAAATGAAATAGTGAAAATGAGTTATTATCTGCATTTATCTCATTTTTTGATTTTTCTAAATATATTTTATATTATTTGATATATATTTTATCAAAAACCTAATAGTCTCATGAGTGTTGTTTATCGCAGATGGGCAGACTAGGGTTCCAAACAATGGAGTACGAACATTTTTTTGCGTTTTGTTTGTCTTTTTCATTGCATGTACGATTAATTTTTAGGGTTTTTTGGAAAAACCTCGAGCTTAGTATTTATTCATTCTCATGGTAGAAAAATTATGAGAATGTAACCGAGTATACTTTTGTCATCTTTTCGTACTTGTCATGCTAACATGAAAATAACGAAACTTATGGAGTAATCTTTAAGCTCTTTTCACACTCCTTAAAAACGAAACGATTGTTAATAAATCTTGTTCTGTTCACGCTCATAAAAGTATTTGAATAAAACATCTGACGGGCGATAGTTTATCATTTTTTTGGTCATGTCAAACTATTTTATGAAAAAGGATCTGAGAGAGTTCTATTTTAAGTGTTTTTCCAGACTCTATAAACATGAAAAACCTTTGAGTTTTCTATCTTTGGACTCATTAAACAAACATCGACAGACCCATATGGGACCAAACCACTCCTTCCTAGGGTTTGTTAAAAATACTCCAAGGGACTCGTCCAAAGGATGAGTTTACATCAACAAGCATATGTTATCCTCCTCAAGCTTGCGTAAAAATAAAAAGGTACTCGCCAGAAATGGTGGGGGAAAATTTGGGAAAGGGATGTGTCTCTATATTTGTGTTAATGGCAGTAAGCGTCACTCTTGAACATGGCACCCCCTTTATTATTTGAATCTGGGTTGGGAAATCCATTTGTCTCTCGTATGACATTCTGCAAGTTCACATCTTGGGTCGTCTTTGAGTCTATGCTTCCAAGCCCAATGTCGTGCTATCCATATGTTCAAGAGAAGTTCAGCCGAGCCCTCTATTGAGTCGACCATATGCAATTGTTCATTATTATCATGTCAGCCTTCCATATGTCCGTTCAAAATCATATTTGTATTTTTCTCTACCCTAAATCTATTACTTGTTTCGTGTCATTTGATGGGGGATAAATCAAAGCCCTCCTGTAACGAGTCTTTTCTTATCGACTTCAACTCACTATCCAGTAATGAGACTTAGAAACTACTCAGTGCCTTAGAGCCTGCATGTCTCAATGGCAGGTTTCTTCACTTTCGACAGTGGATTTACATCATTGATCCTTGATCGAAAGATTCCATCGAGTGTTCGACCTCAACTCATTTATTCGCACTCATTGGATTTTACTATCGTACCTTGGGGGTCATTGACATCAATGGTGATTTCCCTCACACTTGTTAATGATTTTCATTAACGACCAGTAATCAAGTGGTTTTTGACCATGTTTGACTTCAATACTTGTATTCACATGGCTAGATTCATACCAGAGGACGATGGGATTGAACACCCTAGACCTCATCATATTTGGTCCAGGTTGCAATGGAGTATTTGTGATTTCAATTGACACATAGATCCACTTTGTATGTCTCGTGGCTATGTCTTGTGTCTGAGTTTTCAAATACATAGATCCATAGTGTATTCCTGGTGGCTATGTAGAATCTTGCTGACATGGATCCACAGTGTATAATTGGTGGAAATGACTTATACTTATGATTTCAATCATTTATAGTCTAAACATGGGAATTCCTACTTCGGACATGGTATAATATTGTGTGGATGCTTGATTGTTTGAAGGTTCCCAATTGGTGCACTCCTTGTTCCCGACACACACACACATTTTTACAAAGTATTTATGTTGTCACGAGTTCTAGCCTCATACTTTGGGGGGCATTCTGCTATGCATTATTTTGGTCATTCTAATGATGATATCACAGACATGTGTTCAAGCTCCCAACATGAATTTTTCTTGAGAAGAGAAACTTCTTTCCTCCTCTACAAAGCTGCTTTTTAGAAAGGGTCCGCAGGCTGCCCATACTACACAGTGAGAAAATCCATCATTTCTGCAGGCTGCTATATAGGCACGATGCAACGACGTTCCAAAGATAAAAGAGGAAATAGGTTTCACGAAGTTTCTAGAAGGTGAATCTTCTAGAATGTGAGGTGGCATCTATATGGTTGTGATCCTACTAGTTTCTCTAATTTGGTGGGAGCATCCTCATCCTTTTAACCACTTCACCTTCTCCTATACAATCATGGGCTTCTCATGGAAAAGGTTAAGCACAGTCAAGCAAGATCAAGCAAAGAATTGATTAGAGAATAGGTTGAATATTGTTTGAAGAATCCTATTCTTAGTGATGCTTGAGGCCTCCATTTGTCCATCAAGCTTTTGTGGACCATCTTCATGCGAATTTCAGAGCAAGTGTATATGTGTTGGGATGAAGGACCACTAAAAGGGAACTTGCAACATCAAGGCAATTCAGTTGTATCTTCCACTTTTCATTAATATAATACGGTGACACGCCTCTTTCCCATAAAATGATTAGTATTTTATTACATGATTCCTTGATCACATGTTTATGTTGTCATTGAGTTCTACGATTATTGCTTTCATTTCAGTTGGTTTGTGTTATCTCAGATCTGATTCTACAAGAGAACCAAAGTGAAGAAGGGACAACAAAGATATGAGGAAGCGATTCATAAGGTATGTTATCTATTCCTCTTTGGATAGTAAACTCAATGATTGCAACTTAGGAAAAGAATCTTGTTCCATCTCATGTTTTTCTATATCCAGGTGGATTTAGGGGGATCAATTGATGTCCACATCTACTGATTTACCCGATAACATTGGCCTACAATTTCTCAAAACTAGTCTTTCCCAGAACCTTGGTCTCAAAATCCACAACTAACCACCACCACAAGTCCAATCACTGCAAGTCACACTGGAATTATATCTCCAACCTTTGCTAGTTATGTTGGATATTGGTTGACAACCTCTGCAAGTCATGTCGAAGACTAACAACCAAATGTTGCAATTTAGGATGGGGGCACATATCTAGTCATTGCTAGTCACACTACATTTCCATCACCAACCTCTGCTAGTAATGTCGGGGATTCATCACCAACCTCTGCTAGTCATGTTGGGGATTCATCATTAACCTCTACTAGTCATGTTGAAGGTTCATCACCAACCTCTGCAATTCATGTTGAAAATTTTCTACTAGCCTCTGCAAGTCATGATGGGGGCATGTCAGCATCCACTGGGAGTCATGATGGGGGAATTCATATGATTGAAAAGCCTAGACGTGTAAGAAGTAAGCCCAAGTTCCTTTTTAGTCTTTGCAAAGGAGATCACCTTACTTGTTTGTGCCCTGCTACCGCTATGGTACCAAAAGTGTGGTCCTTTCTTGGGGGCCCCCTTGGTTCTAAGTCATATTTAGCTTCCCATCTTTCTTTGGTTGATACAGTGGTCATGCAGATGCAATATTCAACTGACACCCCTCTTCCTTTAGGGGCTGATGCATTTCTTGACCTTGTTGTCTTGTATCCTATTCAACTATTGGTCGCGTCAATGAAATATTTGACTGATACCACTCCTATTTTTGGGGGTGATGCATCTATTGAACTTGTTGTCTCACATCCTATTCAACTAATGGTTGAAGAATTTCTCATGCCGATGCAATTTTCGGTCGATCCTTCTCTTCTAGTTCTATTTATATACCTTCTATACCATGTCCTTATCATTTCTAGTTCTATACCTTCTGCACAAGGGAGCATTCTACTCTCCTCAAGCACGCTCCCTCCAAGTCCTAGGGTGATTTCCTTTGATTGAAATGATATTATAGAGGCTTGACTTCCTTATTATACACCCTTCCAGATAAGGGGAATTCTTTGATATATTGTAGATAAGGTAACCTTTGCAAGTATTTTATCCTCCTTGACTTGGAAAGCTTTGGGTTTTCCCAAGATTGTGTCAGCTACCTATGAGTTACTGACTTTTGACATAAATCCTGCATGGGAGCCTTGCCCCCCCCCATGGAATGTTGCCTAGAAACCTCTAAACAATTATGATTTAAGCTCTTTTCCAACTCGTCTAAAAAGTAAAAATATTGTCGAGTGAATTTGTCTCATTCACACTTGTTAATTGGATTTGAAAGATCACGAGTCTTAGTTAAGCTATTTTCTGACTCATTTTCAAAAAGAAAAAATATTGTCGAGTGAGCTTGTCTCTTTCACACTCGTAAATTGGATTTGAAAAGATTTCTATTTGGTGCAAGTTTATCCCTTTTTCAAACCAAATAGACTAAGATTATGAAAAAGGACATTTTTTGGCATTAAGTTGTGATTGCATCTCATGCCCTTTCTTACAATGTTGAGCCTATTGTAGGTTCTCGCTTTGTGTTATAAACCATTTACCTCATCAATTTTCATCCTCAACCAAGAAGAGCCTTCTTTATACCCTTTGCAACTTGACACCCTATACCCAGGAGGGAACATTCCCCCGAGTGTCCATCTACCACATGCACCTCCTTGCATTGAGCATAGGTATGTTCCACTGCTGGAACTAGTTTTTCTTACTTGTGACACTTGTTTCCTCGTTTGTATCATAACATTCATATGACTATGGAAAAAAAAAAGATGGGAGAGAAGGGAGTATTATCTTATATTGGCAGCAGTCGTGTCACCTTTGAATAAAGCACACAATTTTTTAGTCCAATTGTCATCATGATTTTTGGTTTAGCATGACCTTAGGAAGTTGAGATCATTACATAGAGTTTACTCCTCTGACTGGTTACTCTTCCTGTCCCTATGGAGAGTTTGATTGATGCCTCCTGCATCTCACAGTTCCATAATTGATTCTATGCTGCAAGAGTCTTCCATATGTCTCATGATCTTGTTCAATGGATGTATATCAACCTGTGTCGAACATTCCTCAGAACTCTTGACTTTGCATGTTGACCATACCCTCAGTTTGTCTCAGAATCACATGAAGCTATAGTCCTATTGCGCACCCTGGTCCTACTTTCCTCATTGGTAGTTAGCCTTGAACCCAACAGTTGACATTTCATCATTGGTCATTGAATGAGTGGTTTCCCTTGTGTTCAACGACAAGACATATATTCACACATTGGTATTCGTGCAATGTCTTGGATTCCATTAGCCTTATTGATTTTTTCCTCGCCTTTGTCAATAATTTTCCTTATTGGATGATATTAAGAGAGTATATAGATGTGTTACCAGAAGAGGTACCAGGTCTACCTCTGAGAAGAGACATTGACTTCTCGATAGAAATTGCACCAGGATCAGTGCCGATGTCTAGGATACATATGGCCCAGTGTGTCTCCATGGGATAACCGATATTTTTTGTGAAGAAGAAATATGGCACACTCCGACTATGCATAGATTATAGACAACTCAATAAGACAACCATAAATAAAAAGTACCCCTTACCAAGAATCGATGACTTGTTCGACCAATTAAGGGGTGCTTCCATTTTCTCAAAGATTGACTTAAGGTCTGGATACCATCAAGTCGGAATCAAGGATGAAGACATACACAAAACATCCTTTAGGACCCGATATGGTCACCATGAATTTTTGTTGGTGCCATTTGGATTAACCAATTCCCCTGCCACTTTTATGTGCTTGATGAATAATGTAATCAACAAATTCATAGACAGATTTTTATTGGTTTTCATTGAAGATATGCTAATATACTCCAAGAATGGAGAGGATCATGAAGAACATATTATACTTGTAATTCAAGTACTAAGAGAGCATCAAATCTACGCTAGGTTTAGCAAATGTGAATTTTTCCATAACCAAGTCCATTAATTATGCCATTTTATTTCTAAAGAAGGAGTGGCATTAGACCCTAACAAGATTAGATCTATTATGGAATGGCCTACCTCAAAGGATGTATCTGATATCATATCCTTTATGGGATTAACAGGATACTATAGAAGGTTCATAAAAGGATATTCCAAGATTGGTTGTCCAATCGTTTCCCTTCAGAAAAAAGGTGTTAAATTCACTTGGACACCATAATGTGAAGTGTTGTCCCTTGACCAAGTTTTGGGAGTTTCTTGGTCATGCTGACCTATTTTGTGACTTCGAAAGCATGTCGAAGGAGGAGCACAAGATGAAGTGGAGATCATGGGATCTCAGCCCCCTTTTGGGCCTCTTTTTGGGTTGTTGGGAATATGTAACGGGAAAGGGATGTCGACCCATGGGTTTAACCATGTTTAGGCCTATTTTGTAATGTATAAATAGATACCTAGGTGATGTAGGAAAGGGACGATGAGATAATTTCAAAGTGAAAGTAATAGTTATATATGCTCTGTGAATGCTATGTGAGACTTGCAAGGCTAAGTGCAAGTGACTGTAAGAGATTGAGTAGAAAATTTTGTGTTGTAACCTAACTCGGGGAAGGAGGATCGGGCGAGGTGCACGCATATATCCTGTCCTATGCAGAGTGGGATTTGCATGGATTTGTGCATGTAGATGACTGATTGAAGATAATAAAGAAGAAGAGTTGGTGGACGTAGCCCCAGGAGAGGGGTGAACCACATAATCATTGTGTTATCTTTGTTGGTGCTTGTCTGAATGTGTTTATGTCTTCTTTTCTTAGTGCTTTGAGATGATTAGATAGATATTCTTATGCTTAGTGCTAATGATGTATGTAATGTTAGATCTAATATACATGAATATGCTCAATGATTTATCAGTTACATCTGACCTATTTTACTTATGCTAAGTGCTCATATATGGTAGATTACTATGAGTACTGTGAGGCCCTGTTTTATCAGCGAAGTAGATAATGATTGCATGTTAAAGAACTAATGATGCTAAGTGATTTTCTAAGTTGTATAATCAAATATCTGTGTCCCAGCTAAGGTTACAAACACTTGAGTCCTTCAACCACCCCTGCCTCTACCTTGGGTGAGACTTCATATACTTTGTAGGTGTTGCTAAAAGGGTTGGTAGTTAGGGTTTTGTTGTTTCACTCTTGTAGTGTTGAACCCTAGGTATTCCCCTATGCAAACAAATGGTTTTATTGTTGGGAACTAAAAATGTGATTGCTGGGAACTTAGAAAGAGGAATCTTTGTGCAAAGATTCATCCTGAAATTGTGAAATCTCTGTGCGTAGATATGTGCCCTAGTGCACAGTATTCTACTTGATCTATAAATCTTTGTGCTAAAGAAAGAAGGTTGGATTTTTAGAAAAGAAGCAGTATCTGAAAGCTTTTTTCTCCAATAAAGGTAAACGTGATAAGTTATGATTGAAAGAGGTAAGATATGTAAGCTTTGTGCTCTGTAAAAGTAAGTTAAGTGGAAATTTTTGTTTCTAGAGTATGGATCTAGGTATATCTGATAGGTTTTGTCCTAGTTTGAAAGCTAGGGTGTTAATAGATGAAAGAAGGTTTGATATGAATAGATCTGATAAGAATAATGAAAGATATGTTATACCTATGCATAGAAAAAATGTTTGTACTAACAAATGGATGTTAGAACCTAGAAAGAATTTGTTGCAGGTTAGCTACCATGATCCTAGTGTGCAGTACAAAAGAGATTAGGGATCATTGAAAAGAAAGAGATGATTAACCCTCTGTTACAGTTGAAGGAGGCTGAGACATCTTGCTAATGAATTCCCTGGTGGAAAACCTAGTTGTCTCTGTTGTAACGCTATGGACCATGAAGTGTTGGATTGCCCTAGAATGATTGCTAAGCTTGAAGGAATGAATCTGAATCAATAAAACCCTAGGGTAGATACAAAAAAGGAAGAACCCCAGAAACACTCAGAGAAAGTATGAATATAGATACAAGAAACCCTGAATGGCCACCGACATGTCATCTTATAAGAGATCTTCAAAGAGAAGGAATGCATCGAAGCAAGAATAGGGGACTTCGACATTGACTGTGTTCTGGATGAGGAAACACAGATGAATATTGTGCTAGAGAGAACCTGGGAAGCTATAGGAAGGCCTGCTATGATCCCTTCACTAGGAGGAATAAGTTTATTCAGAGGAACGCTAGTAAACCTATGTGGAAGACTCACTCAGATACCTATGACTGTCATTGGAACTTTGACAAAAGAAAACTTTGAGATTATTAAATTTGTTGAATATAACGCCCCATTTACCATGTTAATAGGAAAACCTTAGATTGATAGAGATCAAGCCATATGAAAGGAAGAAGAAGAATTTTTGGAACAGAAGAATCAAGAGTTAAAATAATTTATGACCATAATGATTGTGCACTTGATTGAGGAACATAAGAGAAGATCATAGATATTTAATACTAGCAGCCGGGATGTCAAAGTTAAGAGAAAACTAGAGGATCTCGAAGAGATTGAATTACCTACCCCAGACACAAAAGAAGTATTACCCAGAAACCCTAGGAAATAATTTCAATAGCGTGAAGTAACTAAGACCAAAGAAGAAAAGAATAAGAATGCGAAAAGCATTACCGAGACGAAGCTCACTGGAAAGAAGGCTAGAAAGTTAAGAAATAAAAGGGTTAATACTGAAAGATTATAGGAGGTTCTAGAGGAGACCTCGCAGAAAGAAAAATTACATAATTTGAGATTCGTCGAGATATCAAAACAAAGACATATGGCACTTCTCCATGACAAAGCAATATAGTCATTGGGATTGATATATCCATTCGACTTCTGCTCCTAACGAACAAAAAAGAAATAAAGGTTGTTCATCAGATCATTGGACCGCACTATAATGGAAAGAATTGAGTTAATGAAGCCTTCATATCCATTGTAAGCGATCCATTACAAAAGTTGTCTATTTATCCCGCCGCACTATGCAACGAGAACACTTTTGCTAATTGAGAATTTGAGCTCACAGACTTGATTAAGATTGCCCAGTGATCACTATGCCTTTTCCTTCTACCCTATTGTAGTGCCCACATTACTTTGAGAACCCGATATATACATCCCGAGAGTGTATGTCCAAAAATCTCATTACCGAACAAGCAACTACGACATAATTTCTGATCGACTTAATGGATGAAAGGACCATGTCAAGAAGAGGACTGTCTACAGGTGTATAGGAATCATCGATACGAGGAGTGCAAGCCTCCCCGTAGACTGCTCGAGCCATCCCATCCCAGCCATCTGACGAAAAGAGAACTAAGCATAGAGATGATCTTGTGAACACTAAACTGATTCTGAGCATTCTACTTGTTTATCTACCACCTCTAAGTGGTGCCATCACTCATGATAATGTACCCCTCGAATTTGAGTATGATTTGATCACTGTGTACCTTCCGAAATAAGTGCATGTAGTTCTTGCCGACTAGGATAAGCTCACCACGTTGAAGTTCAGTGACTTCAACCTCGGTGACAAGAATATTTACAGTATGCTTTCCCCTCATAAATATCCGACACAAACCAAAGGAAAGAACTCCAATATTATCACTCAATAATGGACCCAGAACCTCGCGTGGTCAACCTTATTTAATGTAATGAATATTCCTCACTTTGGGAGGCATCAAGAAGTGAACATGTGCATCAAGTTGTTGTTGTCCTGATATCATGGAGGATACTTATGGTTTAACCGATGCATCATAGTGGATCTGACTTTGATCAATAGGATCATAGGGATAAGCATGTAGGGCCCCGACCCATAGGATTTTTACCTCGGAAAGACCACATATTTCTCTCTCGCCCAGAGGATAAAATATACTTATGGTGATGTGGAGAAAGGCACACGAGGCTACAAGGTAGCCTCTATCGATAGCGGTGTAGTGCACCTTTCCTATCAGCTGATCACAGGAAAGTTAGTTCACAAGAACCAACCGACACAAGTGACTGGATTTGTAGTAGACCTCACAGGGAAGTGTGCAAAGGGCCTACATATGAATTGGGCCAAATACTTGGTGAGCCAGCTAGAAATGGACTATAGGGAAGCATAGGACCAAGGGTACGAGTTCCATTTTAGTTGGCTACTTATATTAATCGGTTTCATCACATGGGAGATGTCGGAAGGTGCAACCTTCCTAGATGTTGAGCCCTTTGAGCCACTGGCCATGAATTTTAGTACGTTGTGGTACTCCAACAACATGAAAAAGTAGTGGCAGTCGAATACCATTTTCCACACTTATTACAATCAATTGAAGATCACAATCTAGGCTACGCCTCACATCACCCCGAACACACTTCATAGATTTAGGCCATTGATGAAATTCAGTGTGGATCACCACTTCATCTACATCACACTGCACGTTGATGAGAATCACCAATAGGTGAATTCCTACTACAAAATAACAAAGTAAGACTTAGAAGATATTACTAAGGAGTGGTCAGTGGACCTTCTCATCCCAATTGACCCTGCGAAGAGCTCTGATTTTGATATTCGAGAAGCCATGCTTGATACACCTGGACAGAGAAAGACCAAGAAGAATGAAGAAGCCCATGATGTCCAAAACACTTAAACATAGACTCCTTCTATCTCACTTGAGAGAGGAGGTGATGGCGGAGAGATAGATGGCACCGAAGTTGAACATAAGAAAGACGAGGTCACACCGCTAAGAGATGAAGATGATCCCTCAAAGAAAAGGAAGGTTTCCCCTTCGAAGCCTTATTCAAGGAAGAAAATGAAAGAAACTAGAACCAAGTTTGAGACCACCCTAACCTCAGACAAATTCAACTTCATCATCGCTGCACTGAAATATGCTTCGCTGAGGATAGAATAGAAGCAGGAAGCCAATAAGGAGGAGATGTTCAGTCACATCAAGGTCAAATTTCAAGAAGTGAACCAGGCACTATAGTCCAGCCGCGTAGTATCCACTATGCCCCTGACGGTAGGAACATTAGAAATGGGAGACGAGCCAACTCAACTACACCAAATTGTTGATACGGTCGAAGCTCACCTTCGACGAGCACAGGAGGAAACAACACAAGCCACCCAGGCTCTAGTGCAAGCACAGGGAGCTCTGTTAGAACAACGCAGTAATGTAGAATGAGATAAGCTTGCTATGCAAGAGAATTTTGATGAAGAGAAAGAAGAGCTACAACAAATAAAGGAACAATTTCTTGTTGAGCAACTTGAAGTTAAGGAAAGGGTCAATAGAGCACTTTTCTCTATGACAATCATTGAAGTCTATATCGAGGACCAAATTCCATAGTAGGTGGAGCAATTGGAAGAGGTAATCCATAAGCTCCAACAACGCATCACAGATCTAGAACTCCACATTGTACCCAAAACCCCTCAGGAGATAAGAGACCAGTGAGAAGCAACTGCTCACAGTGCAGTTGGCATATTAAAAGATCTTTCCTTGGAGTGAAAGAAGCTAAGTAATCAGAGTGCCCAGACATACGAAAATCTTATAGAGAATCGAGAATTACAGATGTTGGAGTCGCATCTCCAAGAAACAAAACCACATGTGGATACGCTACATGTACAACTAATGGCCCCATCAGCTGTAGACAGGATGAAGAGATCACATGAAAAATGCACAACTCAACAACAGGTTCATATGCTTCAAATTAAAGTGATGGAAGTCATTCAACGACTTTAACCTATGTAAGATCAGGCATGCCTATTATTTATAGAGGTTGAGAGCCAAGGAGCAGAGATTGAACAGGTCATCCTCTCAGTAGAGCATCACCTAGAAGGACCGATGAACGACACCCTGATCTGGGAGTTCACCGAGAAATAGGCTACAACAAAACAGAAAGTCAAATCATCTTGATCCAAGCTCGAGGTGTTTGAGGTAGAATTGGTCAGATCGAAGTGGCTCAGGACGAGTCACATGTTAGTGTTGGGGGCTTGTTGGCCTTTGACCAAGTTTTGGGAGTTTCTTTGTCATGTTGACCTATTTTGGGACTTCGACAGCCTGTCGAAGGAGGAGCGCAAGACAAAGCGGAGAACATGGGATCTCGACCCCCTTTTGGGCCTCTTTTTGGGTTGTTGGGAATATGTAATGGGAAAGGGATGTCAGCCCATGGTTTTACCCATTTTTAGGCCTATTTTGTAATGTATAAATAGATACCTAGGCGATGTAGGAAAAAGCCGATGAGCTAAGTGCCAAGTGCAAGTAATAGTTATATATGCTCTGTGCATGTTGTGTGAGACTAGCAAGGTTAAGTACAAGTGACTGTAAGAGATTGAGTAAAAGATTTTGTGTTGTAACCTAACTCGGGGAAGGAGGATCTGGTGAGGTGCGCGCAGATATCCTGTCCTATGCGGAGTGGGATTTGTATGGCTCTGTGCATGTACATGAATGATTGAAGATAATAAATAAGAAGAGTTGGTGGACATAGCCCCAGGAGAGGGGTGAACCACATAATCACTGTTTTATTTTGCTTGGCGCTTATCAAAATGTGTTTATGTCTTCTTTTCTTAGTGCTTTGAGATGATTAGATAGATCTGCTTATGCTTAGTGCTAATGATGCATGGGATGTTAGATATAATATACATGAATATTCTCAGTTCTTGATCAGTTATGTCCGACCTATTTTACTTATGCTAAGCACTCATATATGGTAGATTACTGTGAGTATTGCGAGGCCTTGATTTATCAGTGAAGTAAATAATGATTGCATGTTAAAGAACTAATGGTGCTAAGTTCTTTACTAAGTTGTATAATCACATATCTGTGTCCCAGCTAAGGTTGCAGACACTTGAGTCCTGCAACCAGCCCTGCCTCTACCTTGAGTGAGACTTCATCTTCTTCGCAGGTTTTGTTGAAAGGGTCGGTAGTTAGGGTTTTGTTGGTGTGATGTTGTAGTGTTGAACCCTAGTTCTACCCCTATGCCAACATGAAGAAATATTTCAGGCACTTAAATACATTATGACCCATGCACCCATGCTGAATATTGCAGACCCTGATAATGATTTCCTCGTATGTACATATTCCTACAAGGAAGGACTCAGAGGAGTCCTTGTGTAAGAAGGACGTGTAATTTTATATGAATCTAGAAAAATGAATGATCATGGAATAAATTATGTGACCCATGATCTAGAGTTGGCTTCCATAGTGCATGCTTTAAAAATGTGGAGGAATTACCTCATGGGTAGGAGATTTGTACTTATGACAAACCATTGTGGATTGAGGCACCTGTTTGATCAACTAAATCTCAATGATAGACAATCTAGGTGGATGGCTCTCCTTAGTGAGTTTGATTTCAAAATAAAACACATCAAAGGAAAGGAAAATAGGATGGTCGATGCCGTTAGAAAAAGTGTGAAAACAATTCACCTGGCAGCAGTGAGCACCTGTGAAATGAATATCAGGGAAAGAGTCAGGAATGCATAAGAAACAGATGCATTCTTCAAGACCGTGACATCATATCTAAAGAAAGAGCCCACAGAGATAAAGTATGAAGGATATCAGATGTTGGAGGAAGGTCTGTTGACTTACAGAAAAAAAATGTATATCCCAAGTTGTGATGACTTTAAGAGATTCATAATGCACAAAATGCACAAGAGACCATATACTGGTCACCCAAGATATCAAAAAATGATCACGGCCACTAGGAAACAATTCTATTGACCTAGATTGAAAAAATACATAGCTAACTATCTAGATAAGTGTTTAGAATGCCAACAAGTTAAGGAAGAACACCGACACCCAACAAGGTTGTTACTGCCTCTACCAATTCCATAATGAAAATGGGAAACCATATCCATGGATTTCATCAATGGATTACCAAAATCGGCCAAGCAGAATGATGCCATCATGGTAGTGGTGGAAAAATTGAGCAAGTATTCTCACTTCGTACCTGTCAAATCAATTTGCAAGGCGATATATATTGCCAACATTTTCATGAAGGAGATATTCAGACTGCATGGCATGCCTAGGGAGATCGTATCTGACAGAGACACAAAATTCACTTCAAGCTTTTGTAAATCCTTGATGGCTGGTTTTGAGACTAAATTATTGTTTAGCACAACCTATCACCCTCAAACTGATGGTAATACAGAAAGAGTAAACCAAATATTAGAAGACATGTTAAGAATGCATGTAATGCATCGGCCTAAGAAGTGGGAAGACTACCTGCCATTGGTATAATTTTCCTACAACAACGATTATCATGAGTCACTGAAGATGATCCATTTCAAATCCTCTAAGGTAGACAGTGCAAGATTCCAATCAACTGAAGTAATCCAGTGGATATAATTACAATCAGACCCGACATGCTGAAAGAAATGTAACAACAAGTGATTTAGATAAAGCAAAATATGAAAAATTCTCAGGATAGACAAAAGAGTTATGCCGATAGAAAGAGAACTCCTAGATATTTCAAGACATGAGACCATGTCTATATTAGAGTTAGACCCAAGAAGAGTTCCCTAAGAATGGGATCTTGTGCCAAGATGGCACCTTGATATTATAGACCCTTTGAAGTATTAGATAGAGTGGGACATGTAGCCTATAGGATAGCACTCCCTCCCACAATAAAGGTACATAATGCTTTCCATGTTTCATTATTGAAGAAACATGTACATGATTCTAATCATATAATTGTCTGGTCTGTGATCCAGGTGGAGCCAAAGGGAGAAATCCTGCCAGTGCATACTAGACAGAAAGGAAACACCACTCAGGAACCAAACCATTGCATAAGTCAAGGTGCAGTGGAAACACTTTGGCCCAGATGAGGCTACATGGGAAATGGAGGATGCCATGAGACAAGAATATCCATTTTTGGTCACTTCTATATATACATAGCATGTTGACAGATATAACATAGAGGACAATGTTCCTTTAAAGGGAAGGGAATTGTAACACCCTGTTTCCCCCAGTTTGTAAATATAACTATAATGGCCAAGAGAATATGGAAAACTCAATATGTGTGAATGTTTGATTTGATGGAACTTTGTATAAAAGGTCAATGAATGTAAATTCTGTTATTTAATATAAAATTGATAAGTGTTGCATGACTGCTGAAAGGGGGTGTACTAAGAAAGACCACGAAAGATATGAAAATAGATGGTGAAGGGGACCAGGAATGGTTGTGTTAACCTCTATCAAACCAGTACCTTACTAGATTTAATTTCTCAAGACCAAAATAGTCCTCTGCCCCAGAAATGAATTACAGTCAGGATGGTAGGTGGAAAGACATCCTCAAGAGTTAATGAGAGGATGGGGCAGAGCACCCATATGTAAGACTTTCATACTTGACCACAGAATGAGAATTCGAGCCACACACAATCTTGTTGAGGAAGGAAAGAAAGGAAGGTGTTGTGGGTACAGGGAGACCTGGGATGAGTGCAGAGATGAGAGGCTAAGCTCTTGGGGTTCAAGGAAGAACTGGTGAATGAGTGTTCTGGTCGTAGGGAAATGACTAGCGAGGTTATGATACAAGATGATAAATGAGGATGGTCCTCCTTGGTTGGTATTGTGTAACCTGTCGCCATGATCCTGCTGGAGGAGGAGAGTAACCTCCAACCCTACTGTCGTTGAGTCGAAAGAAACTATTTTATCGTAGATCATTGTGGTCTAGCTAAGGGGTGTCTAGTGGTAAATCCATTAAGAGTGACTATGCCTATGGTTGGGTGGAAAAAGACACCCCTTTCAACAGTTGTTTCACGTTATATGGTTCTGATAAGTATTTTCCTACTTTATGTATTTAACTGAAATAATGGATGAATGCATGGGTTTATGTATACATGTGTATTTATAAATGGTTTATGTGGGGAATGATTATGATATGTGTATGCATTCATTTCCTGGTGAACTTATGCTTCTGACGGATAGTATGTATGCCCCATCTTAGCTCATGAGGATTCCTGGGACATAAGCTTGTAAGACGACCAATATAGGAGATATCGTCTCAAACTGAACCTTTCCGTTTGAAGAGGATACCTCTTTCAGAATCCTTATCGTTAGATCAGGATTTCAGGCCCAAGCCCTTAACCATTTCATGATAAATCTCAGAAAGGATAGGGAGGTTCAAGCCTCGAAAAGGGAAATATATTCGTTTGGAATATTAGCAGACGAGATCTGTTCGAGAGGACCCATATGACCAATACCTAGGAACCTTAGGCTAAGCCTAAGGGAGATAATTTCCTTCTGACTTCGGAGCTTCGCAAGTCTGAGACTTCAAAGTATTGTCGGCCCTCATAGTCATAAACCAACCGAAGACAACCAAGAGTTACAATTACCCATAAGGTTGACCAACATTAGGCGGTTCCCTAGGTGATTAGGTGAACCTATATGACCAACTAAATCGGGATCCAAAACCCTGAATTCCAGAGCCGCAAAGAACCCAAAACCTTAGATCATGGGATCCTTTGGGTTCTTTCCCAGCTGTCAATATACCAGGGACGCATGGCGCTAGCCCCTTTAGTTAAGAGATTGGGCACTTCGAAAGATAAAAGGAGTTTTCATCGCAACACTCCCGAGCACCGAAGGCCCGAGGTAACCAGAGTTGTAGATCTATAAACCTACGTGGTTGGATCTCGACCGTGATATATGAGGAATGTTAGAAGTCTGTCAGTCTGAGTTGATGTGGTGCAGTGATGTCATATAGGGTGATGTGGACCCCATCTTGACCTACCATATGTCACCTATATTCATGTGTATCATGTACCTTATAGGTACATTGGAATGTAACATCTGCCACCTTGACCCCTCCTACGTGTTAGTTACTGATACGTGTCCTCCTAGCCAACGTGGTTGGTGAAATAACTGGGAATTCGAGAGTTTGGGACTTCGAGACTCCATAGGATCTGGGATGTATTATGGTAGAGATATTGAACGATCAAAAGGTTGGAGCCACGTGGTGAGCTTACGAGACTTCGAAAGTTCGGAACTCCTGGTGGTCTCGTGCGTAGATAGTAAAGAGACGTGAAGTGTTGAAACGTCGAATTCCTCTAGAACTGATATAGGATAAAGAGAGTAAGTCCAGTCATGGGATCATACAGGGGATGGTATTTCACCGTGGAGAAAAGAATTTGGAAATAGTAAGTGTGAGGTGGGTCCACATGACCCTCAACCAATAAACGCCCAAAGAACTTCGAAGAGATATATACGTCGGCTCTGGGCTCGATTTTTGAGCATGTAGGTTGTGGTTGGAAAAATCTAGACGAGAAGAATGTGGTAGAGACCCCGAATGAAGGATTTGATCACTTATGGAGAACACAATTTTGAGGCCCCATCCCTAGGAAAGCCACTCAGGGGTTGGGTTTTTTACAAAGTTGTTTTAAAATGACTTGTTCAATTTTATTA
>ML788706.1:48952-74630 GCA_009831015.1 Picea engelmannii | reverse complement strand
GAGTTAATGAAGCCTTCATATCCATTGTAAGCGATCCATTACAAAAGTTGTCTATTTATCCCGCCGCACTATGCAACGAGAACACTTTTGCTAATTGAGAATTTGAGCTCACAGACTTGATTAAGATTGCCCAGTGATCACTATGCCTTTTCCTTCTACCCTATTGTAGTGCCCACATTACTTTGAGAACCCGATATATACATCCCGAGAGTGTATGTCCAAAAATCTCATTACCGAACAAGCAACTACGACATAATTTCTGATCGACTTAATGGATGAAAGGACCATGTCAAGAAGAGGACTGTCTACAGGTGTATAGGAATCATCGATACGAGGAGTGCAAGCCTCCCCGTAGACTGCTCGAGCCATCCCATCCCAGCCATCTGACGAAAAGAGAACTAAGCATAGAGATGATCTTGTGAACACTAAACTGATTCTGAGCATTCTACTTGTTTATCTACCACCTCTAAGTGGTGCCATCACTCATGATAATGTACCCCTCGAATTTGAGTATGATTTGATCACTGTGTACCTTCCGAAATAAGTGCATGTAGTTCTTGCCGACTAGGATAAGCTCACCACGTTGAAGTTCAGTGACTTCAACCTCGGTGACAAGAATATTTACAGTATGCTTTCCCCTCATAAATATCCGACACAAACCAAAGGAAAGAACTCCAATATTATCACTCAATAATGGACCCAGAACCTCGCGTGGTCAACCTTATTTAATGTAATGAATATTCCTCACTTTGGGAGGCATCAAGAAGTGAACATGTGCATCAAGTTGTTGTTGTCCTGATATCATGGAGGATACTTATGGTTTAACCGATGCATCATAGTGGATCTGACTTTGATCAATAGGATCATAGGGATAAGCATGTAGGGCCCCGACCCATAGGATTTTTACCTCGGAAAGACCACATATTTCTCTCTCGCCCAGAGGATAAAATATACTTATGGTGATGTGGAGAAAGGCACACGAGGCTACAAGGTAGCCTCTATCGATAGCGGTGTAGTGCACCTTTCCTATCAGCTGATCACAGGAAAGTTAGTTCACAAGAACCAACCGACACAAGTGACTGGATTTGTAGTAGACCTCACAGGGAAGTGTGCAAAGGGCCTACATATGAATTGGGCCAAATACTTGGTGAGCCAGCTAGAAATGGACTATAGGGAAGCATAGGACCAAGGGTACGAGTTCCATTTTAGTTGGCTACTTATATTAATCGGTTTCATCACATGGGAGATGTCGGAAGGTGCAACCTTCCTAGATGTTGAGCCCTTTGAGCCACTGGCCATGAATTTTAGTACGTTGTGGTACTCCAACAACATGAAAAAGTAGTGGCAGTCGAATACCATTTTCCACACTTATTACAATCAATTGAAGATCACAATCTAGGCTACGCCTCACATCACCCCGAACACACTTCATAGATTTAGGCCATTGATGAAATTCAGTGTGGATCACCACTTCATCTACATCACACTGCACGTTGATGAGAATCACCAATAGGTGAATTCCTACTACAAAATAACAAAGTAAGACTTAGAAGATATTACTAAGGAGTGGTCAGTGGACCTTCTCATCCCAATTGACCCTGCGAAGAGCTCTGATTTTGATATTCGAGAAGCCATGCTTGATACACCTGGACAGAGAAAGACCAAGAAGAATGAAGAAGCCCATGATGTCCAAAACACTTAAACATAGACTCCTTCTATCTCACTTGAGAGAGGAGGTGATGGCGGAGAGATAGATGGCACCGAAGTTGAACATAAGAAAGACGAGGTCACACCGCTAAGAGATGAAGATGATCCCTCAAAGAAAAGGAAGGTTTCCCCTTCGAAGCCTTATTCAAGGAAGAAAATGAAAGAAACTAGAACCAAGTTTGAGACCACCCTAACCTCAGACAAATTCAACTTCATCATCGCTGCACTGAAATATGCTTCGCTGAGGATAGAATAGAAGCAGGAAGCCAATAAGGAGGAGATGTTCAGTCACATCAAGGTCAAATTTCAAGAAGTGAACCAGGCACTATAGTCCAGCCGCGTAGTATCCACTATGCCCCTGACGGTAGGAACATTAGAAATGGGAGACGAGCCAACTCAACTACACCAAATTGTTGATACGGTCGAAGCTCACCTTCGACGAGCACAGGAGGAAACAACACAAGCCACCCAGGCTCTAGTGCAAGCACAGGGAGCTCTGTTAGAACAACGCAGTAATGTAGAATGAGATAAGCTTGCTATGCAAGAGAATTTTGATGAAGAGAAAGAAGAGCTACAACAAATAAAGGAACAATTTCTTGTTGAGCAACTTGAAGTTAAGGAAAGGGTCAATAGAGCACTTTTCTCTATGACAATCATTGAAGTCTATATCGAGGACCAAATTCCATAGTAGGTGGAGCAATTGGAAGAGGTAATCCATAAGCTCCAACAACGCATCACAGATCTAGAACTCCACATTGTACCCAAAACCCCTCAGGAGATAAGAGACCAGTGAGAAGCAACTGCTCACAGTGCAGTTGGCATATTAAAAGATCTTTCCTTGGAGTGAAAGAAGCTAAGTAATCAGAGTGCCCAGACATACGAAAATCTTATAGAGAATCGAGAATTACAGATGTTGGAGTCGCATCTCCAAGAAACAAAACCACATGTGGATACGCTACATGTACAACTAATGGCCCCATCAGCTGTAGACAGGATGAAGAGATCACATGAAAAATGCACAACTCAACAACAGGTTCATATGCTTCAAATTAAAGTGATGGAAGTCATTCAACGACTTTAACCTATGTAAGATCAGGCATGCCTATTATTTATAGAGGTTGAGAGCCAAGGAGCAGAGATTGAACAGGTCATCCTCTCAGTAGAGCATCACCTAGAAGGACCGATGAACGACACCCTGATCTGGGAGTTCACCGAGAAATAGGCTACAACAAAACAGAAAGTCAAATCATCTTGATCCAAGCTCGAGGTGTTTGAGGTAGAATTGGTCAGATCGAAGTGGCTCAGGACGAGTCACATGTTAGTGTTGGGGGCTTGTTGGCCTTTGACCAAGTTTTGGGAGTTTCTTTGTCATGTTGACCTATTTTGGGACTTCGACAGCCTGTCGAAGGAGGAGCGCAAGACAAAGCGGAGAACATGGGATCTCGACCCCCTTTTGGGCCTCTTTTTGGGTTGTTGGGAATATGTAATGGGAAAGGGATGTCAGCCCATGGTTTTACCCATTTTTAGGCCTATTTTGTAATGTATAAATAGATACCTAGGCGATGTAGGAAAAAGCCGATGAGCTAAGTGCCAAGTGCAAGTAATAGTTATATATGCTCTGTGCATGTTGTGTGAGACTAGCAAGGTTAAGTACAAGTGACTGTAAGAGATTGAGTAAAAGATTTTGTGTTGTAACCTAACTCGGGGAAGGAGGATCTGGTGAGGTGCGCGCAGATATCCTGTCCTATGCGGAGTGGGATTTGTATGGCTCTGTGCATGTACATGAATGATTGAAGATAATAAATAAGAAGAGTTGGTGGACATAGCCCCAGGAGAGGGGTGAACCACATAATCACTGTTTTATTTTGCTTGGCGCTTATCAAAATGTGTTTATGTCTTCTTTTCTTAGTGCTTTGAGATGATTAGATAGATCTGCTTATGCTTAGTGCTAATGATGCATGGGATGTTAGATATAATATACATGAATATTCTCAGTTCTTGATCAGTTATGTCCGACCTATTTTACTTATGCTAAGCACTCATATATGGTAGATTACTGTGAGTATTGCGAGGCCTTGATTTATCAGTGAAGTAAATAATGATTGCATGTTAAAGAACTAATGGTGCTAAGTTCTTTACTAAGTTGTATAATCACATATCTGTGTCCCAGCTAAGGTTGCAGACACTTGAGTCCTGCAACCAGCCCTGCCTCTACCTTGAGTGAGACTTCATCTTCTTCGCAGGTTTTGTTGAAAGGGTCGGTAGTTAGGGTTTTGTTGGTGTGATGTTGTAGTGTTGAACCCTAGTTCTACCCCTATGCCAACATGAAGAAATATTTCAGGCACTTAAATACATTATGACCCATGCACCCATGCTGAATATTGCAGACCCTGATAATGATTTCCTCGTATGTACATATTCCTACAAGGAAGGACTCAGAGGAGTCCTTGTGTAAGAAGGACGTGTAATTTTATATGAATCTAGAAAAATGAATGATCATGGAATAAATTATGTGACCCATGATCTAGAGTTGGCTTCCATAGTGCATGCTTTAAAAATGTGGAGGAATTACCTCATGGGTAGGAGATTTGTACTTATGACAAACCATTGTGGATTGAGGCACCTGTTTGATCAACTAAATCTCAATGATAGACAATCTAGGTGGATGGCTCTCCTTAGTGAGTTTGATTTCAAAATAAAACACATCAAAGGAAAGGAAAATAGGATGGTCGATGCCGTTAGAAAAAGTGTGAAAACAATTCACCTGGCAGCAGTGAGCACCTGTGAAATGAATATCAGGGAAAGAGTCAGGAATGCATAAGAAACAGATGCATTCTTCAAGACCGTGACATCATATCTAAAGAAAGAGCCCACAGAGATAAAGTATGAAGGATATCAGATGTTGGAGGAAGGTCTGTTGACTTACAGAAAAAAAATGTATATCCCAAGTTGTGATGACTTTAAGAGATTCATAATGCACAAAATGCACAAGAGACCATATACTGGTCACCCAAGATATCAAAAAATGATCACGGCCACTAGGAAACAATTCTATTGACCTAGATTGAAAAAATACATAGCTAACTATCTAGATAAGTGTTTAGAATGCCAACAAGTTAAGGAAGAACACCGACACCCAACAAGGTTGTTACTGCCTCTACCAATTCCATAATGAAAATGGGAAACCATATCCATGGATTTCATCAATGGATTACCAAAATCGGCCAAGCAGAATGATGCCATCATGGTAGTGGTGGAAAAATTGAGCAAGTATTCTCACTTCGTACCTGTCAAATCAATTTGCAAGGCGATATATATTGCCAACATTTTCATGAAGGAGATATTCAGACTGCATGGCATGCCTAGGGAGATCGTATCTGACAGAGACACAAAATTCACTTCAAGCTTTTGTAAATCCTTGATGGCTGGTTTTGAGACTAAATTATTGTTTAGCACAACCTATCACCCTCAAACTGATGGTAATACAGAAAGAGTAAACCAAATATTAGAAGACATGTTAAGAATGCATGTAATGCATCGGCCTAAGAAGTGGGAAGACTACCTGCCATTGGTATAATTTTCCTACAACAACGATTATCATGAGTCACTGAAGATGATCCATTTCAAATCCTCTAAGGTAGACAGTGCAAGATTCCAATCAACTGAAGTAATCCAGTGGATATAATTACAATCAGACCCGACATGCTGAAAGAAATGTAACAACAAGTGATTTAGATAAAGCAAAATATGAAAAATTCTCAGGATAGACAAAAGAGTTATGCCGATAGAAAGAGAACTCCTAGATATTTCAAGACATGAGACCATGTCTATATTAGAGTTAGACCCAAGAAGAGTTCCCTAAGAATGGGATCTTGTGCCAAGATGGCACCTTGATATTATAGACCCTTTGAAGTATTAGATAGAGTGGGACATGTAGCCTATAGGATAGCACTCCCTCCCACAATAAAGGTACATAATGCTTTCCATGTTTCATTATTGAAGAAACATGTACATGATTCTAATCATATAATTGTCTGGTCTGTGATCCAGGTGGAGCCAAAGGGAGAAATCCTGCCAGTGCATACTAGACAGAAAGGAAACACCACTCAGGAACCAAACCATTGCATAAGTCAAGGTGCAGTGGAAACACTTTGGCCCAGATGAGGCTACATGGGAAATGGAGGATGCCATGAGACAAGAATATCCATTTTTGGTCACTTCTATATATACATAGCATGTTGACAGATATAACATAGAGGACAATGTTCCTTTAAAGGGAAGGGAATTGTAACACCCTGTTTCCCCCAGTTTGTAAATATAACTATAATGGCCAAGAGAATATGGAAAACTCAATATGTGTGAATGTTTGATTTGATGGAACTTTGTATAAAAGGTCAATGAATGTAAATTCTGTTATTTAATATAAAATTGATAAGTGTTGCATGACTGCTGAAAGGGGGTGTACTAAGAAAGACCACGAAAGATATGAAAATAGATGGTGAAGGGGACCAGGAATGGTTGTGTTAACCTCTATCAAACCAGTACCTTACTAGATTTAATTTCTCAAGACCAAAATAGTCCTCTGCCCCAGAAATGAATTACAGTCAGGATGGTAGGTGGAAAGACATCCTCAAGAGTTAATGAGAGGATGGGGCAGAGCACCCATATGTAAGACTTTCATACTTGACCACAGAATGAGAATTCGAGCCACACACAATCTTGTTGAGGAAGGAAAGAAAGGAAGGTGTTGTGGGTACAGGGAGACCTGGGATGAGTGCAGAGATGAGAGGCTAAGCTCTTGGGGTTCAAGGAAGAACTGGTGAATGAGTGTTCTGGTCGTAGGGAAATGACTAGCGAGGTTATGATACAAGATGATAAATGAGGATGGTCCTCCTTGGTTGGTATTGTGTAACCTGTCGCCATGATCCTGCTGGAGGAGGAGAGTAACCTCCAACCCTACTGTCGTTGAGTCGAAAGAAACTATTTTATCGTAGATCATTGTGGTCTAGCTAAGGGGTGTCTAGTGGTAAATCCATTAAGAGTGACTATGCCTATGGTTGGGTGGAAAAAGACACCCCTTTCAACAGTTGTTTCACGTTATATGGTTCTGATAAGTATTTTCCTACTTTATGTATTTAACTGAAATAATGGATGAATGCATGGGTTTATGTATACATGTGTATTTATAAATGGTTTATGTGGGGAATGATTATGATATGTGTATGCATTCATTTCCTGGTGAACTTATGCTTCTGACGGATAGTATGTATGCCCCATCTTAGCTCATGAGGATTCCTGGGACATAAGCTTGTAAGACGACCAATATAGGAGATATCGTCTCAAACTGAACCTTTCCGTTTGAAGAGGATACCTCTTTCAGAATCCTTATCGTTAGATCAGGATTTCAGGCCCAAGCCCTTAACCATTTCATGATAAATCTCAGAAAGGATAGGGAGGTTCAAGCCTCGAAAAGGGAAATATATTCGTTTGGAATATTAGCAGACGAGATCTGTTCGAGAGGACCCATATGACCAATACCTAGGAACCTTAGGCTAAGCCTAAGGGAGATAATTTCCTTCTGACTTCGGAGCTTCGCAAGTCTGAGACTTCAAAGTATTGTCGGCCCTCATAGTCATAAACCAACCGAAGACAACCAAGAGTTACAATTACCCATAAGGTTGACCAACATTAGGCGGTTCCCTAGGTGATTAGGTGAACCTATATGACCAACTAAATCGGGATCCAAAACCCTGAATTCCAGAGCCGCAAAGAACCCAAAACCTTAGATCATGGGATCCTTTGGGTTCTTTCCCAGCTGTCAATATACCAGGGACGCATGGCGCTAGCCCCTTTAGTTAAGAGATTGGGCACTTCGAAAGATAAAAGGAGTTTTCATCGCAACACTCCCGAGCACCGAAGGCCCGAGGTAACCAGAGTTGTAGATCTATAAACCTACGTGGTTGGATCTCGACCGTGATATATGAGGAATGTTAGAAGTCTGTCAGTCTGAGTTGATGTGGTGCAGTGATGTCATATAGGGTGATGTGGACCCCATCTTGACCTACCATATGTCACCTATATTCATGTGTATCATGTACCTTATAGGTACATTGGAATGTAACATCTGCCACCTTGACCCCTCCTACGTGTTAGTTACTGATACGTGTCCTCCTAGCCAACGTGGTTGGTGAAATAACTGGGAATTCGAGAGTTTGGGACTTCGAGACTCCATAGGATCTGGGATGTATTATGGTAGAGATATTGAACGATCAAAAGGTTGGAGCCACGTGGTGAGCTTACGAGACTTCGAAAGTTCGGAACTCCTGGTGGTCTCGTGCGTAGATAGTAAAGAGACGTGAAGTGTTGAAACGTCGAATTCCTCTAGAACTGATATAGGATAAAGAGAGTAAGTCCAGTCATGGGATCATACAGGGGATGGTATTTCACCGTGGAGAAAAGAATTTGGAAATAGTAAGTGTGAGGTGGGTCCACATGACCCTCAACCAATAAACGCCCAAAGAACTTCGAAGAGATATATACGTCGGCTCTGGGCTCGATTTTTGAGCATGTAGGTTGTGGTTGGAAAAATCTAGACGAGAAGAATGTGGTAGAGACCCCGAATGAAGGATTTGATCACTTATGGAGAACACAATTTTGAGGCCCCATCCCTAGGAAAGCCACTCAGGGGTTGGGTTTTTTACAAAGTTGTTTTAAAATGACTTGTTCAATTTTATTATCTTCCATGAACTGGGATTTTAAATCACTGATGATCTGCTCTGATTCTTTGATAGTTCTTAATGCATCTATTTATTTTGATTGATGTGATTCTTCAAATTCTTGAAGTTATTCCATAAGTAACTTGTTCTTCTTTTTATACTTTCTTAGTTCCTCCAGAGCACTAATAAGTTCTTCTTCTAGGTTCACTTATCCTTCAAATTAAAAAAAATCTTCATCATCTACATCATTATTTTGACTATTCATTCCCATAAATAGAAGCTCTGAATTCTCATCTTCACTCATGTCTAAAGAACTGATGTCTTCTTTAGAGTATAAGTTTTTCTTTTTCTTATAAAATTTCTTCTTGTATTGGTTTTCTTGGTTGTGAACTTCTTCATAATTTTCCTCCAGCTTGGGATAGGGACATTTGTTAGAAAAATGTCAAATTCTTCCACAATTGAAACATTTGAAGGGTAACTTTCCTTTATATTTTCTAGATCCTTTCTAGAGTTTCTTTATAAAGTTGGCCTCTTCTACATCGGATATGTCTGAATAATATTCATGTTTCTTCTTTGCTTTAGATGGTTTAAAGGTTGTTTCATATTTTGGTAGTTTATCATTTCATGTTCTGATTTCATATGCTATAAAAATTCCATGAAGTTGATCAATTGTGAGTGTGTCAATATCAGGCCTATATTCAATTGTAGAAATATTGGCATCATATCTCATAGGTAATGACCTTAGTATATTTTTCACAATAGGCTTATATCTAAGTTATTCTCATGTTTCTCTGATTGAATTAACCACTTCATCTACCCTATGAAAGTATTCAACAAATTTCTCTTATTCTTTCATTTTTATATTTTCAAATTGAGTTCTATAGGTCTGTAGTTTGGCTTCTCTGGATTTTCTATCTCTTTCATATACGACTTCCAATTTTTCCTCGATTTCTTTGCCTGACATACAATGCATAAACTTCACACATATAGAATTTTTCAACCCTCCTAGAATTGCATTAACTGCTCTTGAGTTGTCATTGCATATTTTCTTTCCTGCAACATCTTTGGGTAGAGTAGTTGGTGCAATGTATCCATCTACAACAGATTTCCAGATATCAAAACCAAGAGCCAACATTAAGTTTTTCATTCTTATTTTCCATAGAGCATAGCCACCTCCATTGAACAATGGTTCTTTGTTGTTATAAATTCCATCTTGTTGATCCATCCTTAATATCTACCTTCTAGGTTTTTAGTCTATGCTAAAGGCACCCGCTTTGATACCAATTGTTGGAATAATGAGAGGGGGGGGGGGGTTGAATCAATATTACCCCTTTTCAACAATTAGCAGTTACTTTTATATTTTGTTAATTACCACAATATATAAAAAATGGACTTGTTTGTAAAATAAATTATATATATATATATATATATATATATATATATATATATATATATATAATTAATAAGAATTACAAGGATTTTTATGAAGAATAGTGAAGGACACCAATACATTTTAGAGCACCAAATCTAGAAGACACAAATCCACTTCTTTAGGGAACCAACGCTAGGACGCACCAACTCCCTTGTCTTTAGGGCACCAACCCTAGGAAGCACCAACTCCCTTGTTTTTAGGGCACCAACCCTAAGAAGCACCAACTCCCTTATCTTTAGGGCACCAAACCTAGGAAGCACCAACTCCCTTGTTTTTAGGGAACCAACCCTAGGAAGCACCAACTCCCTTATCTTTAGGGAACCAACCCAGGAAGAGACAAATACATTAAATTACACTTACTTAGTAAAGGATATGAATCCTTCCATGATCATCCATTCGACCCTCACTTCATAAGAATAATCAGTTCTTCTTCTTGGACTCTGTTGTTGTTTTGATATTATGATATGGACCACAAAAACCCTTTTTTATCACCATTCTTTCTTATTTATATAATCTTCCAAATGGTGTGAGTTATGAAGAATTGTGTCCCTTTGTTTGGAACATCACACCTCTTCATTTTAAATTAACAATAATCTCTATTATTATTCAAACATTATCGTGAAGGATTTTAATTTAGTGAGTGTGATTTTCATAAATCGATCACAGGTATGGATCGATTTCTTTTAAATCGATTCCATGTCTCTGAAAATATTGCAGAAATTGAATCCTGCAGAGGCACTTCCTTCAAACCATTTACATGTGACCATATGCTCAAAACCATAGGATTATTAATCAAGCGATGTACCCAGTGCCTCATGGCTTATGTGTTCGTAACCCATGACCGGGGTTGGAACCTAGTCCTCTAGTACTTCGACCTTCGAGTGATTTATCTCTCATCCATCTTCTAGAGTTTCAACTCCTCGAAGTAGTTACCTCTCAGAAGGATTGATATAATGGTTAGCATGATTTCTAGAACCAAATCAATGGTTTAGCTTTGATCCTTACACTATCCTTCCACTGCTTAATCCAACGACTATGAATTAATCAAACATTGAGATGGATGGCCATTATTTACTTTGGGACTTTGGGACTTCCAACCTCTACAATATTTCAACCTTCTAGATTATATTTCGCCGAAGTAAATCGGATGGTCGATATTTTTTCTTCTGTATATAGATGATCATGGCTTGTCCATAGGTGTTAAACAAATTGATGGCCATGATTTGATCTACAGTTGAGTGGATGGTTCTCGTTCACTTCTCACAAGTATTTATCCAATGGTTAGCATGACTCCCGGAACCAAATCAACAGTCTAGCTTCAACCCTTAATTATCATTCCACTACTTAATCCAACAGCTGTGAATTAATCAAAGGTTGAGATGGATGACCACTATTCACTTCATAACTTCGAGGGTTCAAAGGTCCAAGTAATTGTTGTTCCAATTTCCACAAGAGTTGGTCAACGACAAAGCGGTCAACATGGGAGTGCTTATGTCATGTTTTGATATAATGATCATGTGAGAATCCATAGGATCTTAGATCAATGGTTAACATTGACTTCAACCTTCATGGCTTTGAGTAGTTGTTGGTTTCCCCCAAAGGACAAATTCCAATAGTGATGTAACTTTCATATGTCATTGCTTACTTGGCAGTGGCCGAGTGGTTGCCACGTGTCACTTAGATTTGTGAATTACGTGTACCTAAAATTTTAACTGGACTTAGACACTTGTCACCATATGATTTCACCACATGTCTTTGCTGACATGGATCCCTTGATGTGGCACATGTCTTCATCCTGGATCTAACAGTCGTAGGTTCATATGATTCCTTGATCCAACCACTGTGATCATTTCTAGATCAATGGTCTAGATTCATTTCAGCCTTCAGGACTTTGGGTTATTCATTCCCAATTCTCAATTCTCCCAAAGTGAGATTCCCCAAATAAAGCTCCAACAACTTGACTTCATATAACGATCCATATTTGATGTGAAAAGCTTAACATGATCCAATGGTTGTTGGGATTTCAACTATTAGGTATCTCATGAATCCTTGATCCAACAACTGTGATCAATTCTAGATCAATGTTCTAGATTTATTTCAGCCTTCGGGACTTTGTTTTATTCATTCCAAATTCTCAATTCTCCGAAGTGATATTTCTCGAATAAACCTTGAGCAACTTGACTTCATATAAAGATCCATATTTGACACCAAAAGCTTATCACAAAATAATGATTTTTGGTATTTCAACTATTCATGACTCTAGGGCTTCAGGGTAGTGGAATTGATGCCAACTGTATATATATTTGTAGGTGACAATCAACAGTCGGTGTCTATTTCAGAACCAAAACTTGAACGATCGTTAACTCCAACCCTTGCATCCCGCAATGGTTCCTCGCCGTTGATCTTCCCTTACTGAGATTCATTGGTCAGGACTTAATCAGATGTTTGATTCGAAGGTCCCCCTCTATAACTCCCAGATATGACGATCTTGGTTTGTCTCGAAATATACATCAGTGGACATGATTCTCCCTTGATTCTTTTGTAGTTTTACTGTGGGGATTTCAATCCCAATCACGTTTTTTCAATGCATTTTCCCTTCTGAGATTTTTGGTTTTGTAGTTGGATTCTAACTGATTGAGATCATTGATCTGTTGGGAATTTGATCTCGATGGTGTTTCTATATTGCATTGATCTAGTGAAATATAATATGCTTCCTCTCCTGAGATTTAGGTAGATTCCTATGCATGTTGTTAATAACAACTCATAATCACATCATAATGACATAGACTATTGACAATAATGACAATATGTCTAATAGAATGAGTTAGTCAGTGAAATGAATTGTGCTCCCTGTCTTATACTTGATGTTGAGATGGAACTGCTGTAGGTATGTGGACCAATTTTGATGGCGGTTGTTCTACAACTTCCCTTGTGTTTGTATGAACTGTAGAGGCTTATGATCAGTGTGGATGATTGTCTCCTTTCCTAGAATGTAATGTTTCCATTGACGACAAAATTTCACAATGGAATACATTTCCTTGTCATAGGTGGGGTATTTTCAGACGGTATCTAAGAGAGTCTTAGTATGGTATGCTATCATATGACCGTGCTGAGTGAGGATTGCACCTACAACATAATCAGATGCATCAGTCCCAATATTGAATGGTTGTTGCAGATCGGGTAAGGAGAGTACTAGAGATAAGCACAAGTGATGCTTCAGAATCTAGATAATTAAATGCTCATTGTTGTGCCTTATCCCATCCAAAATTTTCCTTTATACTACGCTTGGTCACTTGGTTGAGGGCCCATGCAATATCGGAGAATCCCAACACGAACCGTCGGTAGAAGTTGGAAAGTCCCTAGAAGATCCAAAGATAGGTTAGTGTGGTCAGGGTTTTCTAGTCACAGATGATTTGGATCTTAGCTGGATCCACATGTACCCCATGCTCATCAACAATGTAGCCCAATTATTGGGTCATGTTCATGCCAAAAGATCATTTTTCCAAGTTCCCATATATCTTGTGCTATCGTAGAGTGCTCAAAACCTATTGAATATCCTTCATGTGCTCCTCTCAAGTTCTGTTGAAGATGAGGATGTCATCCAGATATACCGCCACAAAAGAGTTGGTGAAGGGTATCAATACATAATCCATCAACTTCATGAAATTTGTTGGTGCATTTTTTAAGCCAAAGGTCATGAACAACCATTCAAAGAGACCTTTTTTAGATATGAAAGTTTTCTTCCATACATAATTTGGTTCGATGGGAACCTGGTGGTAGCCAGACTTTAGGTCAATCTTGTTGAAGAGATTTTCCCCCTTGATTTGGTCAAGAAGGTCATCAATTCGGGGAATTGGTTACCCGTTCCTAATTGTGATTTTGTTTAATGCTCTGTAAGCAATGCAAAGCCACCAGGTCTCATATTTCAGTAGTTCATATATGCAATGAAATACATGATAACATTAAAGCATCACATACATGCATAACAGATAAATTAAGCACAGACTGATACTTATCTTTTCAATTGGAGTAACACCACCAACTATGTGCAGACCTTCCACAAAACTCCCAGCCTTAGACCACACTGCTCATCATGCTTAGCAGTGGGTCACCCTCGAGCTGAGACCAAGCTCCACCCAGGGCAAGGGAATCCTAGACTAGGTTGAGGTTACAGTAAAACTACACAGAGAAAATAGAAGGATTCTCTCTAGGATCCTTCTTACTCCCACTACTCATAGACTCTCATTCCCCACATGCATGTTCCACTCGGGAGTATACGCCTTCACAAGAAAAATCCATCGGTTTCTTCACCTCCCTCTTTGGGTATCGGCAACAGGCCGGATCAAGAATTCTCAGATCTTCGTAGCTGGTGCTAGACTCTCTCTAAGAGAAAACCACTTGCCAATAAAATATCTCACATGGAGAGAGATTCTCATAGGCCTGACAACCTGCCTCTTCTACCATGGGCCTGACAAATCGCTTCTTCAACCAGTTTCAACTCAATTTCCACAAGGTGAGGATAAGAAAAAAAAAATAACAATTCAGTTAACTCACGGTGAAAACACCAACAGGAATTTGGGTATGGACATCCAAAAATGACAACATTCCACACTAAGACACAACACGATTCATTTACAGGGTGCTCAGACTTCACAGGAGACATGGCTCAGTCCATGAGTTTTCCACTGGTTCAGGGTGTGTGCCAAGGAATCAAAACACATAGGTCAATGATGGAGGTCTCAGGTTTAGGTGGAGGCTGGGAGAATGGACGAACGAAAAACCTTCCCGTGAGGGTTTACTTCCCTGTGTGCAGGTAAGAAAATGCATACGCAGAGGCAAAACGGGTTTAGACGCCCCTGATCCCAACGAACTCAGGCAGAGGATGACATAATGATAGAATGACCTGCAACATGGTTGAATCATCAATTTTAACTGCATGCACCTAGGTCAACACTTGTCTTCCTAGAGATACATGTGTTTCCTTTTGCACACGTTGCCTCTCCCAGGACTTAGGATAAAAACTCTCAACACTCAGCATGTCCACTTTTAGCCTTTAGGAATTAATAATAAATATTATTCCTTTAGACGTAAGTCCCCTAGCTTAGCACCTAAGCCCACACAATTAGCCTCCTCCATTACCCAACCTTGTGGAATCTTAGTCCCCCATCACTCTTTCTTCATGGTTCGTCTGCACACAATGATGTTTATATTTTATTAATGATTTGCATAGTTACATATACAAAATCAGGCTCTTGGCCTTTAACACTTAGGCTCTCCGGCATAATAAACACATAAGCCCACCAACTTATCAACACTTGACTCGACAACCTACATAAGATGTTTAAAATTTATAAATACAACTGGGGCTCTTCCTTGGGGATATTACATGAAAGGGGTTGTATGGACACTTGATGAATATGCATCTTCTGTAGGAAGCTACCAAAGGATCTGTGCAAAGTTGTCCATCATTTCATTCCTTTGTCATGCAAGGGCTTCCTTGAGAAACAATTTAAAAGGATCTCCTGCTCCATCATATTTCTTTTCATCCCCCATGATATTTCATTGGGATTAGAGAGACCGATCTTGCAAAGGCTCAACTGGTTCAAGTCCCAACTTATTATACCCAGATCTTGTTGGGGACATGCATGAAGAAAAATAAATGAAGAGCAGACTGCTCTCATACCACTGGTCCAAATTTATGAGTGGAATGAACTGAATAACAAATTGAATACAATAACACATAGATATAGAGAAAAACAACAAAAATACAGTGAACAATAACTTCTATTGAATAAACCAAATAGGCTGAAATAGTAAAATCACATAACTGAAAACAACTTGCTCGAATGGTGCTAGCTATCTCTAAGAAGAGATGTAGCTACTATGCACATTCGTCTAAGATGAATGATTACAATGAGTCTCCAAAGGCATTTTTAACATTACTCATGAATTCCAAAACCCTAGACATCCAAAAACCTAACCCTAGGAGATGAAGCATCAGAAGTTATGTGGGCCCCAATGGATAAGTTGGTACCTCAAATTCCCAGAGTTGTAAATTTTTCATACGAACTCCGTTTTAGGTGTGTGATAACCCATTGGAAAGATATTTTCGAGAAATAAACATTATTCCATCAAACTTTGGTTTTGTCTAATGTTTGACTGTGGAAAACCAAAAAAACTCTGTTTAGGGCCCCAAAATGTCCCTGGAAGTGCACAAAGATGTACTAACATGAAACATTCCGAAATAATCCAGTTGGAATAGGTGGGAGGCCACCAATATCCACCTGGATGTTGTGTAGGGCTTCAGGATAGCCCCATAATTGCAGAACCCACAATTACAAAGAAATATCATCATTACAGAGAAACGTGTTGAACTCAAAACTATAAAGAGGAGCAAATTGGAATAGGTGGGTGGCCACCAATATCCACTTGGATCAACACAGCTCTACATGGATTATTTGAAAATATTAGATAATTAATATACCTATGGATTTCCCCCCTTTGAGGTATGTTTTTATGGAGAAACACACTCCTTGGGATAGTTGTTCTCATGATACATTAGATCCACCCTGTTTAATTATGGAAGTGTCCCACTTTATCAATTAGATGAGGGGTGGAGTATTGGAAAAAAGAATGAGAAAACAACTTTTCCTGAGTAGGAAGTTGGTTGGTTCCTAACACGATATGAATGATGTTGAAAGTGCGTAGTTGAACTAATGTGAATATTCAACAATGTATCTTTAGCAAGTAGATCCTTGAAATTTGGAACAATCTACATAGGATAAGTGATCTACACTTGTTATTTTAGTAAGGTAGGTTCACAGAGTTTCAAGTTACTCGCATCGATCATACTATGAATACTAAGCTAGGAACACAAATCTAGCCAATACAAATTATCATTGACTAGCTACATAAATTATGTAGACCATATTGCAGCAACTTTGGTTTATGATGGATCTAACCTTTAAAATTATACAATTGAAACCAAACATGGCCCACAACATGGAAGAACACTGGAACTTGATGGAGATCTTGAAAAATCCTTATAATGTGCCTAGGATGGTTCGAGTGTTGTTGTTACCTACTCATGAATATGGAGAAACTTATGCACAAAATGGGAGGTGCTATGTTACTCCTTCAACTAGTGGGAAGAAGAGTAAGTCTCAAAAGTGATAGGTAATCAATATGGGGCAAGAAGTTGGTACCCATAACATGCCTTAAAGAGTGAAAAATTAGTAAACTAATTTACATGATTGTAGCTATAATGTAAAACATATAAAGTCTCTTTTAATATTTTAATTATTTTTCAGAATGAATCATAACTTTTTATTTATAATGATTAATATTAATTTTGATCTTATAAATATCCACTCCAACACTCTTTTCTATTATTATTCCAATTTTATTTGTTCCTCATGATGAATTAAATGTTTTATAAACAAGTTATCTACGTAAAAATTAAACAAATTTATAACTAACTATTAAAACCTGCACACTCAAAAACAAAACTTAAGTTTAGTTTCATAATTATTTAAGCCTTCGATTCATCTCAATATAACATGTTTGAAATTTAATGTTAAAAAATTTCATCATATATCTATTTAATTAATGTATATTCATTTTAGGCCATCATCATAATGTACATATATATTTGTACATTTAAATATGTTCATTTTATTTTTATAAGTTAAAAATTTCATTAATATTTTTAGAATTGATTAATCGTATAAATAATAATTTATATATATATATATATATATATATATATATATATATATAATTATATAATTTTTGTTTAAATTTACATAAAAAGGAATGAAAGAAGAAGATGATATTATATTAATAATTTAAATATATTTAATTTATTTTAGTGTATATTCATTTTAAATTTGGATTTATCAACCACAAATTTAATTTCTTAAAGTGTAATTGTTTTTTTAATTGAGCTTGTTTTATTTTTATTTTTATTATTTAACATAACATAAGACCTCAACATATCTATAGAGATTCTAATGAGGCCATGTAAGGCGCTCTTTCTGCAAATGTAACCAAACTTTTTCTCCCACCTGAAACTTGTGCGGTACCCGATGTTGATCATGGCGCTGCTTGTACTTAGTATTGGCTTTCTGCAAAATCTCATGGACATGTTGGCGGATGTGATGAATCTATTCAAATAATTTGGTGTATTTTTCATTCTAAGATTGAACATGAGAATATTATGTTTGTGTGGTTGCAAGAGGTAATGGAACATCATTAGGATCCAAGGGTTGGAATCCCAACCCCACCTGAAATGGGCTATGACCAGTGGAGCTATGGAGAACCCTATTGTAACTGTGTTGAACATAGGGGAGACTCTCATCCCATGTACGTGGAGTTGTACATGTTTAGGATGTGCACAATCGTCTGACTGACAACCTTTGTTTGAAAATCAGTTTGTGGGTGGAAAGAAGTGGATTTAGTGAGCTTGGTGTCCAACAATGACCAGAGGCTTGAAAAAAATGTGTTGAGGAACCTGCTATCCCAATCAAAGATGATGGTATATGGTATCCCAAAATGGACCCACACTCGTTAGAAGAAGAGATTGGCAATATATTCCACTAGGATTCTCTTCTTACAGGCTATGAGAATGGCCATCTTCGAAAACCGATCAACCACCACAAATACACAATAATTACCTTTCTTGGTGGACGAAAGGCCGGACATGTAATCCATCAAGATGGATTCACAAGGCCTCTCAAGAGTAGGAAGAGGGGTGTATAATCCTTTCTTCTTGATGGCTTGATTGAAAATGGCACAAGAAGTGAAAGATCTAATATACTTGTTGATTTCGATTCGAAGTTTTGGCCAATCAAATTGTTTATGTAGAATGGCCACAGGTTTCTCCATGCCAAAATGTCCTTCCATCCAATTGTATTGAGCCTCCCAAATCATCTTTTCACGCTCTCTTGCAGGAACACAGAGGTGGCCCATATGGCATAACGGTCCATCTTGAATGTGGAAATCAGTGACATTCACACTTGTACCCAAGATATTATAGGTGGTGGTGAAGTCAAGATATCATTGATAAAGTTGGGGTTGCTCACATGCCTCATGCCCACATGAATGGAGCATGGTCGTGAGTGCATCAATGGGGAGTCGATTGAGGTAATCAGTGATATGATTTGTGCTCCCTGTCTTATACTTGACGTTGAGATGGAACTGTTGGAGGTATGTGGACCACTTTTGATTGTGGCCGTTATGCAAATTCCCCTATGTCTATATGAACTACAAAGGCTTGTGATCAGTGTGGATGATTGTCTCCTTTCCCAAAATGTAATGTTTCCATTGACGACAGGCTTTCACAATGGAATACATTTCTTTGTCATAGGTGGGGTATTTCTAAACAGTATCTAAAAGTGTCTCACTATGGTATGCTACCAAATGACTGTGTTAAGCGAGGATTTCACCTACAACATAGTCATATGCATCAATATCAATCTTGAATGCTCGTTGCATATCGGGTAAGGATAATACTGGAGTTGAGAAAAATCGATGATTCATATCATCAAATGCTCGTTGTTGTGCCTTCCCCTGTGTGAAATTTTCCTTTCCACCGCCCTTGGTCACTTGGCTGAGGGCTAATGCAATATGGGAGAATTCCAACACAAACTGACAGTAGAAGTTGGCAAGTCCCAAGAAGCTTCGAAGCTAGGCTAGTGTGGTTGGGGCTATCCAGTCATGAATGACTTGGATATTAGTTGGATCCACATGTACCCCATGCTCATCAACAATGTATCCCAAGTATTGGACCATGTTCATTCTAGAGGAGAAATTTTCCAAGTTGGCATATAGCTTGTGCTGCCGCAGAGTGCTAAAAACATGTTGAATATGTTGCATGTTCTCCTCCCAAGTTCTATTGAAGATGAGGATGCCATCCAGATATACCACCACAAAAGAGTTGGTGAAGGGTCTCAATACATCATCCATGAACCTCGTGAAAGTTGTTGGTGCATTTGTTAAGATAAAGGACATGACCATCCATTCGAAGAGACCTTCTTTAGATTTGAAATTTGTCTTCCATACATTAGTTGGTTTGATGGGAACCTGGTGGTAGATATACTTTAGAAAAATCTTGCTGAAGAAATTTGGCTCCTTGATTTGGTCAAGAAGACCATCACTTCAGGGAATTGGGTGTTGGCTCTTGACTGTGATTTTGTTTAATGATCTGTAATCAATGTAGAGCCTCCAAGTCCCATATTATTTTGCACCAGTACAATCAAGATTCTGAAAGGGGGGGAGCTAGGTCTGATGTGCCCCTTTTGAAGAAACTCTTGGATCTGACAATTGATTTTGTCATTTTCCATCAGTGAGCGATGATAGACTGGTCCATTTGGTAGAGGTGCAATATGGGTTAGATCAGTTGGATACTTGACTTGGCAGTGCATCGGTACCTTGGTGGGTGAGGAGAAGATTTCTCTGTACTCTTCCACAATCCTGTCCACTTTCTTCTGTTGTAAAGAGAGGCTCTATGTAAAGGTCACAGATGTGGCGATGACCTTATGCTTACTGTGAGCATGGATAAAAAAGAAGATGAACTTCCTGGTATGTGAAATAAATGACCTTACTGCATTACTTAGTAGAGATTAAAGAAATAGCAGTAGGCGATGCTACCTCTGGTGACCTGTACAATTGTCTACCTAAAGTAATAATAACATTGCGGGGTTTAGACTCATACTCAACATGTTGCTTCCACAAATATGGCTGGCCTAAAGTAACATCACAAACTTCAAGGGGAGAAATATCACACAATACCTCGTCTTTGAAGGGCTTGATGTCATAGGGAAGACGACACTATTAGGTGATGCAAAGATCTTTTCCTTGGCGAAGCCAACCAATGGTGTAGGGATATAGGTGCGGTGTCATTGATAGGTCCAACTGCTTGATGACCTCTGCAGAGATCATGTTCTTCTCACTGTCGTTATCCACAATGAAATAATGCGGAGCCCCCTTTACCCACATCTATTAGTGAAAGAGGCGTTCCCCTTCCTCTAGTTATTTTGGTTCACTTGGCTGGACTTTGGTGGTAGTGACAATGGCACTGGGTTTGGCATGATAGTCCGCTTCCCTCCTTATGAATTTGATTTAGAGTCAGAATCTGCCTCTGACTCAGAATCTTTTAGCTCGACCACCAATGACTACTTGGAGCGACATTCTTCGGTGTTGTGCCAAGGGATTTTATGGTATTCACAACACTTTCTTGTGTCCTTCTTTGAATTCTCATTACCCTTCTTGGGTTGTGGCTTGGAATGGTTTTCCTGATAGGGGCCATTTTTGCTCTGTCCCTTATTGTGTGGGTTGGGGTCACCTTTTCCCTTGGACTGTGAGGAGTTTGCAGATTCAAACTCTTGCCTCTTCTGCTTAAATTTCTTCTTGATCCTGAAAACATATCTATAAGCCACTCCTAATGACGGGATGTATAAAAACTCCATTTCTATTTGAATGTATATATGAAGACAATCACAGTAATTGAGCACTAGATGTATTTTATAGTCTTTGATACCCAATTTTGTGCGCAGGGTATGGAAAATATTGGTGAAATCTCGTACTGTCTGGTCCCTTTTCTAAAACAGTGTGGTCCATCTTGTGTATTGGTCCTTGTAGCTTCCAACAGGGTAGTACTGTTCTTTAATGACATCCCTGAAGGAATCCCATGTGGGAGAGACCACAAATATTGCAGATTCCTCTATGGCTCTACACTCAGAGTAAGTATCCCACAAGTCCTTAACATGGGGGACAACCTTGAGGAGTGAAAAAATAATTTTTTCCATATTGAAAAAATTGTGGACTGAAAAATACCCTTCGAGAAAATTCAACCATTTATCTACAACATTTGCATCTATTAGTCCTTCAAATAATGGAATATCAAAATTTACTTGTACCTTGAAGGGTGTTGCATGGCCACTTGATGAAGATGCGTCTCCTGTGGGCAGCCATCGAAGGATCCGTGCAAATTTTTCCATCATTTTGTTCCTTTATCCCGCAAGGGCTTCCTCGAGCAACAATTTAAAAGGATCTCTTGCTCCATCATCTTTAGTTTCATCCTCCATGAATTATCATCGGGCTCGACACGACCTATCTTGCAAAGGATCGACTAGTTCGAGTTCCAACTTCTTGTACCCAGATCTTGTTGAGGACAACCACGAAGAAAAATAAATGAAGAGGAGACCGCTCTGATACCACTGATCCAGATTTATAAGCGGAATGAAATAAATAACATACTGAATACAATAACACATATATATGAAGAACAACAACAAATATCTAGTGCACAATAACTTCTATTGAATAAACACAATAGGTTGAAATTGTAAAACTCCAGAACTGAAAACAACTTGCTCGAATGGTGGTAGTTATCTCTGAGAAGAGATGTGGCTGCTATGGGCACGTGTCTGAGATGAATGATTACAATGAGGCTCCATAGGCCTTTTTAACATTACTCATGAATGTCAAAACCCTAGACATCCAAAAACTAGCCCTATGAGATGAAACGACAAAAGTTATGTGGGCCCCAATGGGTAATTTGGTACCTCAACTTCACCTTTGCATACAACCTCCGTTTTAGGCTTGTGATAACCCATTGGAAATGTCTTTTCGAGAAATACACATTATGTCATCAAACTTTGACTTCGTTTATAGTTTGACTGTGGCAAGCCAAAAAAACACTGTTTAGTGCCCCAAAACAACTCTCGAAGTAGAAAAAGATGTATTGACATGAAAAATTTAAAAATAAGCTAGTTGGAATAGGTGGGCGACCACCAATATCCACCTGGATGTTATGTATGGCTTCATGATGGCTCCGGAAGTGCATAACCCACAATTACAAAGAAATGTCATCATTGCAGAGGAGCCAGTTGGAATAGGTGGGTTGCCACTAATATCCACCTAGATCAACACAACTCTACATGTATTATTTGAACATATTAGATAATTAATATGCCTATGGATTTCCCCCCTTTGAGTCATGTTTTTATGGAGCAACACACTCCTTGGGATAGTTTTTCTCATAATACATTAGATCCTCCCTATTTAATTATGGAAGTGTCCCCACTTTATCAACTCGATGGGGGAAAGAGTTTTGGAAAAAAGAATGAGAAACCAACTTTTCCTGAGTAGGCAGTTGTTTGGTTCCTAACATGATAGGAATGATGTTGAAAGTGCCTAGTTGAACTAATGTGAATATTCAACAATGTATCTTTAACAAGTGGATCCTTGAAATTTGGAACGATCTATGTAGGATAAGTGATCTGCACTTGTTCTTTTAGTAAGGTAGGTTCACAAAGTTTCTTACTAGCATCAATCATACTATGAATACTCAGTTAGGAAGACAAATCTAGCCAATACAAATTATCATTGCCTAGCTATATAATATTATGTAGACCATATTGGAGCAACTTTGGTTTATGGTGGATTTAACCTTTAAAATATTGATTATACAATTGCAACCAAACATGGTCTCCAACATGGAAGTGCACTGGAACTTGATGGAGATCTTGAAAATTCTTTATAATGTGCCTAGGATGCTTGGAGTGTTGTTGTTACCTACTCATGAATATGGAGCAACTTATGCACAAAATGGGAGGTGCTATGTTTCTCCTTCAACTAGTGGGAATAAGAGTAAGTTTGAAGAGTGATAGGTAATCGACATGGAGCAAAAAGTTAGTACCCATAACATGTCTCAAAGGGTGAAAAATTAGTAGACTAATTTACATGATTGTAACTATAATGTAGGACATACAAAGCCTCTTTAACTATTTTAATTATTTTTCAAAATAATTGCAACTTTTTTTATAATGATTAATATTAATTTTGATCTTATAAATATCCACTCCAACACTCTTTTCTATTACTATTTCAATTTTATTTGTTCCTCGTAATAAATAAAGTGTCGACTGGAAATTTTATAGACAAGTTATCTCACATTATAACTAACTATTAAAACACACTAAAAAACAATACTTAAATTTAGTTTCATAATTATTTAATCCTTATATTCATCTCAACATAACATGTTTGAAATTTAATGTTATAAAATGTCATCATGTACATTTCATTCCATCTAATTAATTAAATTAATTAGATAATGTATATTCATTTTACACCATCATCATAATTGTACATATATATTTGTACATTTAAATATGTTCATCTTATTTTTATAAGTTAAAAAATTCATTACATCTAATTAATTAATTAGATAATGTATATTCATTTTACACCACCATCATAATTATACATATATATTTGTACTTTTAAATATGTTCATCTTATTTTTATAAGTTAAAAATTTCATTAATATTTTTAGAATTAATGAATAGTATAAATAATAATTTATATATATTTTCAATTAAACAATTTTTATTTAAATTTACATAACAAAGAATGAAATAAGATGATAATATTATATTAATAATTTAAATATATTTAATTTATTTTTAGTGTAGATTCATTTTAAATTTGGATTTATCAATCATATATTTAATTTTTTTAAGTGTAATTGTTTTTTTAATTGAACTTGTTTTATTTTCATTATTATTATTTACTAGCAAGGGGGAAAATGTAAATCAAATACTTTAAAATGATAAAAAGTTAATAGTGGAGTAAATTTGTAATTTCAATTAAGTTTGTTAATTATTTGAACGTGACAATTAGATGGTCACACAATAATCATATTAAGTAAATGTTAAAAAGTAAACAGGGTAAAGAAAGCTTTTAAGTTTTGAACATAAGATCTTGTTTATTGATTTGGAAGGACCACTAAGAATATACTAACATCTTTCATTAATAACCATAAATTTGAAATTTATGATTAAAAAATCATTAAATGTGCACATTGTCAATAAATGTACACCTTTAAAAGTAAACATAACATAAAAACTCAACATCTCTTCATACTAAAATGCAAAAATATAAAACATCTAACTACTTTATATGCAATAATTTTTTTTATTAATATTTGTAACACATATTCTTATCATCTTCCCCTTATTCATACTGGAAAAAAAATTGATCCAAGATTTTAATAAACGTAATAAGAAATAATTATATATATAAATTAATTTAATTTATATTGAAACCATAACCTTAAGAAGAAATTATTGCGCTTTCTGCAGTCCTCGTCAAACCATCGTTCAGAATTATGGCCCTTAACAACGATTTGTAATTGGCCTGAATGATAAGGATTGCATATAAATATAAATCTCAAAGGTAAAACAATTAACAATATCTGATTTCTTTTGATAATGGTAGTCATTCGAAAACCAAGTAAAAACAGTTCTCGATAATGATTATGTTTTCTCTCAAATAATGCAATCAGTTATGATTATGTTTTCCCTCAAATAACGTTAAATTCAAACTGTTAAATTCAAACTAATATGACGATGTCCATAATGATTCATGGTAAAACGTCTGAAATGGCCGGATTGCGGGGAGCCTTACAGTCTTGGCATATGCATATATTATAAAACATATATTTTTACAACCTGATCTACACGTATGTTCCTTGCGTATTTTTTTAACTTTTTAAAGGAGTGCGTGCGGAGATGAAATATCTAGTGAATGTTGTAAAATTTGATATCTTACTTTTTCCTATACAATATACAATCACTGACTGCAACATGAGATTCTGTTGAATATGACTGTACAGAAGGAATTGAAAAATTAGGGTTAGCATTTATTGTGATTGAAGCGTCACCACATCAAACAGATAGAAACAAAAACTTCACTCAATCATAGAGTGGGTTGTCTGAGCAAATTGGTATAAAACCAGCAAGATTATTCTTACAAA
>ML788706.1:0-10144 GCA_009831015.1 Picea engelmannii | reverse complement strand
GGCTAGGCCCCGGCCCGGTCGCGGCCCAAAACCATACAATCAATTGACTTTATATTAAATCCGAAACACATATATGTCAAGGCATAAGCGATAGCCCATTGGTTATTGGAGTTTGTGGAAGTGTTATGTGGTGGGGAGGTTTGGTGGTCGAACCCCATGGACTCCATATATTTTAACAAACAACAATGACAACCACCACCAGGGTGCCACGTGGCAGCCCATGATTGGGCCACGTGGCACCCAATCACTCGCTCAAATAGTGCCACATGTCGACTTCCCATTTGATCACCTGTCATACAATAATAAACTGCCATGTCACCACACGTACGGTCGTACGGCCTTGCCACGTCAGCTTGTACGGACTATACAGTCAGCATCATTTTTTTTTACCTGTTTGACTTTATGAACAGATCGCAATATCTCTCGCTCCTGATGTCCATTTGAGATGAAATGAGTTGCGTTGGGTTCGCAACGATGAGGCCTACACTCTCATCTGGTTTGAAGCGATCCTAAGCACTTTGAATTTTTGAGCAAAATTTGATCCCCTGATCAAGTACCAGAATGGAAATGGGAGACTATATCACTGGACTTTATAACAGGTTTTCCTAAAACTCAGAAACATAATGATTCTATCATGGTTGTAATCGATAAACTCAGTAAGTTTGCACTCTTTATTCCTGTAAAGTCTACTTTTAAAGATATAAACATTGCTGAAATATTCATGAAGGAAATTTTTAGACTGGATGGTATTCTTAAAATGGTGATTTCAGATAGAGATGTAAAATTCACATCCTCTTTTTGGAAGGAATTGTTTGTAGGGATAAATACTAATTTGAATTTCAATATGAGTTATCATCCACAAATGGATGGATAGACCAAAAGGACAAACCAAATCATAGAGGATATGCTTTGCATGTATGTAAGAAGAAAACCGAACAAGTGGGAAGACTACCTGCACTTGGTAGAATTTGCATATAACAATGGGTACCAAACTTCGTCTAAGTTGATCCCTTTTGAAATATTGTATGACAGAAAGTGTACGACTCCAATTAGCTGGGATAACTTGGCTGACAGACTCATGGTTGGACTAGAGATGCTCCAAGAAATGGAGAACATGGTAAGGAAGGTACAATAGAACTTGAAAGAAGCACAGGACAGACAGAAGAGCTATGCAGATCAGAAAACAAGACACTTGGAATTTCGAGTGGGAGACCATGTTTATTTGAAGGTCAAAGCCCGAAAAATCTCGTTGAAGTTAGGGAACTGTGCCAAGCTGGCACCCAGGTTTTGTGGGCCCTTAGAGATACTAGCTTGAATTGGACCCGTAGCATATCAACTTGCACTTCCAACTAATCTAAGAATTCATAATGTATTTCATGTTTCGTTGCTGAAAAAGTATATTCATGACCCTACTCATAGGATTGATTGGAACTTGGTGTAGGTGGAACCTGAAGATGAGTTCTAGGTGGAACCCCTGCACATTTTGGACTGGAGAGAAATAGCACTTCATAACAGAGCCATCGCTCAGGTAAAGGTGCAATGGAATCACTTTAGTCCTGAGGAGGCCACTTGGGAGTTGGAGGGAGATTTGCGAAAATCTCATCCAATCCTGTTCCAGGAAAGGAACAAACATTGAGGACAATTTTTTACTGAAGGGGGAAAGGATGTGACATCCCAAAAAATAAAATAGTTTTGAAATTTAAAATTTGCTGGAAATTTTTTCCGTTTTTAGTAAATTCGAATTTGGAAAATTTTTGCCATTTATGGCAATTCCGAATTTCGAATTTGGTAATTGTAATTAATTATTTTGACTATTGGGTAGAGAATTGATTTTAACCAACTAACTATTTGACTATGACACTTGTATGGAAACATAATATTTTATATTGATTGCAGGAGGACAAATGGAACAACCATGTTAAATTTAGCTGACCGTGACTCCATGAGTGGGGAACATGTTGGAACTACCTCTGGGCTGATTATTACAAGTGGAAAATCAGTGATTTGGCCATTGGCAACCCCTGAAAATCAGGGATTTAGAAAGCTGCGAAAGTTCCCAAGGGAGGGAAAAGTCCTGGGAAAATGATAAATAGCATATGAGAGGAGGCAGGCCGCTACCAAGTATGCTTGAGAAAAGGACTATTGAGTTTCTTGCTATTATGAACATTATTGTTTGAGTGTGAGGCAAGAGGAACCTACTGGAATTGAAGGACATTGCTGAGGAGGAGTTTTTTTTCCAGGTTCGCCCTCATGGATTCATGGTCAAGCTAGGGGGTGAATCAAGCAAGTGATTTTGGCTGCCCTATTCTACGGTTGGGAGGAACGTGGTTGTTCCGTTTGTTTTCCAACGAGTTGATTCAGATATGTCCTCTTAACATCCTCTATTTAAATCATTAAATGGTTGGTGTATTACATCTGTTAATCATGAATTGAGTAATGTTATGGATGAAAGATCGAATCGAATGTGATTATCTCTGTTGCATTTTATTGCTGGCTAAATACTAAATTACATAATCTACTATTTGCGAGAATATGCTTGGTTAAGTCCTAGAAGAATAATATCCTATGGGTTAGTTTATTGTTGTATTAGAGTGAAAGCGGTAGGTGAATCCCCACAACCAAATGGCACTTACAAAAATGAACTAATTAAGTGTGCAATGTAAACGGAAATTGAATCACGGAAATATACAAACATATAGACATATGTTTATTTTCCTGTAGGTTATGACTTATGTAGAAATAAAATAAGTAAATGAAATCCCTTTCTCATACATATTAAACATTTATGATATCCGGGTACGCAAATACTTGGGATGTAATTATGTATGAATTATAATCGAAAGAATTGCAAAATTCTCTACAGGAAAACCTACAGTACACAGAGTATAAATATTTCAATAGGTATTCATAAGAATTTGTAAGTTGATTTGGTCTAATTTCTACATTTTAAAGCACTGGAATAAATTGGAAATAACACCATTTAACACAGAGCAAATTATGGAATGTAATATGAAGGGCGTGAAATCCCCAAATGAAACGAAAGCATTTTGGAACCCTTAAGTTCACATATACTCGTAAATTCTTGTGTCCTATGGAGGCATAAACCAGAGTCACGAACTGTGTGTTCATCGACCTCGGACATAGTTTCATGTATGCATGCCAACCCTCCTAATTGTTTAGAGTTCCTTGGAGGAAAAAGTTTGTTAAGCTCAGGAAAGGTAGTGCAGATCGGCACAGGCTCTTTGTGAGGCAAAACGAAACCAGAACTCCTTAAGTCCTAGACAAGATCAGGAAGGATCACACCGTTGTGTGCAAGAACCCTACATGGAGTGCAGAGGTCAAGAAACCCTTTCGAGGTTTCAGAGTGTATGAAAGCTGAAGAGTGACAAATAGACCATGATCGAAATTGGTTTAGTGTGAATAAATTTCACCATTTCGGCATCTGGGAAACTAGAGGGAAAGACCCCTTGTCTTCACAAGTCACGAAATCCCAGTATACAAAACTCTAATGCACTCTATGGATGAGCCGGTTTAGTTTGATTAAGTTTTAGTGTTTCCGCATCCGGGAAACCAGAGGGAAAGACCCCTCGTCTTCGCAAGTCACGAAATCCCGATATACGAAACCCCGACATGTGATTAAGACTAAGTGTCTTTCAACACCCTTAAGCTCAGGAGGGATAGTGACTGTCAGATCTAGATCAACGAGGACCATTGATCTCATACACGAATTTCCACATCGGAATTTGGGGATTAGAGTGACAAGAGATTTGGAGTCATTGCATCGTGAACTCTCGGTTCACGAAACCCTGAAAAGATCTGGACCGTTGGATCCAAATAATTGAGGATCATTGGATATCATATAAGAAATAGCATATCGAAGTTTAGGGAATGGACTGACCAGTGGTTTGGGTCACTGCATTTCGAACTCCTGGTTACCAAAATACCGATACGACCAAGACCATCAAATTAGGGGGAGATTCGTAGTTGTCGATCTCATCGAAGGTAAGATTTCGGATTTCGGGGTTTGAAGAGTCGAAAGACTTGACTCTCTTGCATCACTGAGTTGTGAAATGTGAAAGGCGCCTCTTGGCTTGGATTGTGGTCATAACCAATTATCAGATGGAGGTGGATAAGGGAAGAGCTAGCCTACGCTAGGCCCCCATAGGAATTCGGGGATTCTATCCCTTGAGGAAGAGCGAATATTTTATTTTTGTCGTAGTGGGTATGTGACAAATTTTATTTACATATGGAAAGAATTCTGGGATCACGAATCTCAAGTCCTCCATAGTCCAAGTTCAATATAGTATGTGTATGATACGTATAAATGTTTGGAAGATTTAGGACTTACAAAAATGTTAGAGTAATGGACGGTTAACTTAGCACGACCTGGAAACCTATAGGTTGGTTGAATAAAATGTCAACATGGGTAACCATAATATAAGAAACTTATCAAAATTTAATAATAATAAAAAAATGATCATCTTATCCTAAGAATGAATCTATCAAGTTATTCAGGATTAATGTTCCGGAGAAGAATTTTTTTTATGTCAAAATTGAGGTTTATTACATATGGTATCAGAGCATGTCAAAGACTCCATTTCGGAGTTTCGCAGACTGGGAAATCAAAGATCAAAGGAGATTTAACCTTTGAAGTAGTGAACATTGAAATCCTGAAACAAACACATCAACAAACCATGTCAGCTAAGGACATGTGGCACAATTAGGCAACGGCAAGTGTCAAGTTGATTCAACATTTCAGGCACATGTAAGTCACGAATCAGAGTGACACGTGGCATCTATTTGACACGTGTCAATCTACGTGTGACGTCAGCAGGTTTACGTCACATTGGAACTTTCTATTTCGGGGTTTTACATAGCAAGAAGAAGCTCCACCATCATGAATTCTCGAACTCTGAAATGCTGAAAGGGACTATTGTGAGTCTCAAAAACCCGAAAGGAAAAACTCTGAAATCTCATCAACTGTTCATATCAGTGGGTTATTTGAACCATCCAATCACTTCGGAGATTTTGTGATAATGACTTTTATAATGATGGAGTCATGATGACTTGGAGGGAAAAATGTTGAAATCCTGTCAACCGTTCGATTAAGAAAAGAAGGGATCAGATTATGATGTTTTGTGAACCGTTGATCTGGCTCCATTTCAGGAATTGTGACTTGCCAAAATGTCGAAATGCCTAAATGTGAAAGGCATTTTGATTAGGCCCGTGGTCACAGCCAGTGGGCATATGGAATAATCACAAGACCCAACACTTAATTTGAATATGATCGAGGATTACAAAATATTTGTACTCTTAGTTTAACTAGAAGGCCTTACCTAACCACTATCATGTATCCAGATATTTAAAAAAAACAAAACTATAGGGGTCTGTTTATATTTAAACTTTTCGAAGAGGAGTATAGACTAATACTCAACTTTTTCTAAGTCGGTTTGGTCATTTTCATCGTATGATTATGTGTATGGACTAATGCATGAGGCCTAGGCCATCAACCCCCAAAGTCGTTTGTATTGTAAATATATGGTAATGGGTTATTTGTAGGGTCTAACACGTAAGGATTTGGCCATAAAATCCCAAAGTCATTTGTGTTGCTAAGACTGTGGTAATGGTTATAGGTACAAACAGATAGGAAAGTAATTATAATTACAGGAATTGAAATAAACATTGAAATGAGGAGTAAACACTTATCACCGATCAGAAAACCTTAAGTTGAATGGTAATGATAGTCGATGATAGTAAGGACTCTTGCAAACTAATGTAGAAGCATCGTAATCTGTCAGGCGAGCATGAAGGCAGAAGACAGCTGGAAAGCGCAACACGCATTTTTCGCGTTTTGGAATGTTTTGAAATATTAATGTAATAGCTAGAAGGCATACCTTGCATTTATATTTTGGAGGATGTAAGCAGATCTTGAGAAATTGCTCTCATCTATAAAACATTAAGGCATTTATGCATAATTAATGAAAGTAGGTAGTTTTAAATTCCAGATTAGACAGTTTAGGAGCATAGGAGGGAAAACCAACTATAGACACCCTCACCTTTGTATCATTGTAACACTAGAGATCACTGAGCATAGAACAGAAGAAGAGAGCTGTAGAAGGAAGTTGTAGAGAAGAACCCATGTACAGAATTTTGAATTAATGAAAAGAGATTTGATTCAAATTCATGGTGTTATGATGCTTTTTGTGTATACATGCTGAATGGTATGCTTATGGTTGTTTTATTCTCTCTGTTATTCATTTGCATTAAGATTGTGTGAATGTATGATTTCATGTTGAATGTTTGAAGTTTGAGAGAGAGAGAGAATGAGTTTCAATTGTTTCTCAACCTAAGTGAGAAGTTCCTGCAAGGAGTGCAGTGAAATCATCCACAAGGAGTGTGTTGGAGAAGGTTCAGAGTTTATCTCTGAAATCTCAGGAGAGATACCATTGTTCTCATTCTCGCAGAAGTGCAGGTGAGACACAGGAGCCATGCAAGGTGTGCATAGGTCGGTTGAAAGCTGAGAACTTATCAGCCAAAGGAAGAGTTGAAGGACTGCTCTTGCAGAAAAGTGCACAAAGTTGAGATAATCAAATACTTAGAAGTATTTGAAGGTTTGCCGCAAGCAGTGCATGCAGGAGTCTTTTGAAGACTTGGGTTTGTAAAGAAAGATCAGAAGGAGTAGCGTCTTTGAATATTTCAAAGGGAGACAGAGTGAATTCATTTTGCAGAAGTTAAATCCCAGTGGAGAACTTTGGTTTATTTCACAGAAGTTATAAGAAAGCAATGAGTGGTTGAAATTCTCTACGAGAATTCCCGAAATCACGAGGACCGTAGGATCCAGGGAAGTTACAGGGTGGTTAGAGGTAGGAAAGCTTTCCACTCTAGGATCCAGAATCAACGTCGACCATTGATTGTGCTTTGCACAAGCCATCAGATCATTTCGGCATTTCGGAGATCCTAGCGACGAGGAGTCGAGTGAAGTGGAACGAAAGTCCCGAAGTCGTGAGTTGCGATAGGAAGCGACGTGGAGTTCAGGATTTCGGCATTTCGGGTGTCAGGAGACAGAGGAGAAAACACTTTGGGAGAGAATGTCCCAAAAACCCAAAAGAGTGACAAGTGGCAGGAATCCACGTGAAAGATAGGAAGTGGTTGAGTGGACAGGTGGCATGTCCTCGTAAAAAAGGCAGAGTCAATCCTTGTTGACTATTTCGGGGTTCGGAGGTTAGAGAGTTGGGAGCTTTGCATCTGGATTCGCAAAATCGCGAAGTCTGAAATCTCAATGAAGTGAGAAGTCCATTATGGGACCAGCCTTTGCGGAATATGTCGGGAGTCAGTATTTTGGAATTTTCAAGGACAAGGGATCGGGGTCTTTTGTCCCGAGATTCCCGAAATCATGAAATGCGATAAGAATTTGGGCGAATCGACATTTTGGGTTTTAGTAGTTGAAGGGTCGAGAAACTCGAAAGGAGAAGTCATGAAGTCGTGAAATCCAAAGTTTCGAAATCGTGAAAGGTGTGATCATATTGTTTGATCGAAAGATTTGAGTTGGTGCCTAGTGTTTTCTCAAGCGGGCTTAACCCATAAGGACCTGTGGATACACTGTTTTGTGTGAAGGGTATTTCCAGAGGGGAAACCAATGAGTCAAGCAGGCTCAAAGGGAATATTAGAATGATCTTGTGCAGACCTTGGACCTAAGGGTTTGGGGGTATGAATCATTTGGTATCAGAGCACAGAAAGAGTCTTTGATTTTTGTAGCAGAGAAAAAAAAATATATATATTTCTCAGCCATGCCGCTAAGAAGAAGAGACAGACCAATGTTTGATCCAGCGGTGGAAAGGGAAATGTGCAAATTACGTGCCAGGATTGATGCCATGGAAACAACACAGAGGTGCACAGTTGAAACTGGGGATATCAGTGAGGCTGACAGTGAAAATGAAGCTGGACATGGAGAAGAAGTCACAGTCAAAGATGCTGTAGACGAACGACTATTCAGGGTTGTCACAAGGATAGGTGCCAGGGAAAAGATAAAAATTCCCATGTATGAAGGAAACCTAGATGTTGAAGAGCTCCTAGATTGGATTAGAGCTCTAGATAAATACTTCAACTATGAGGATGTCGAGGAAGACTGTGACACACCCACTACCATAATCAAATTTTTCGTTGCTTTCTGCAGAATCAGAGCCCCGAAAATATCTACGGAGGCCTAGCGTAAGATAGCTCTTTCTCTGTCTATTCCCATGTGATCGTGGGTCATGATCATAGGTCAAATAACCATGGTGCCTCTCAGTAATTCACGACTTGGCGCTATAGAAATGTCAAATCGTTCGACTCTGCACCGCCGAAACTTGACAAGGCTAGCGACTGGCCAATAGGGACAAATCCCAACAGGGTTAGCAAATGGCCAATAGGAATGGGACCTGTCACGTGGTTGAGTGGAATATAGGTGCCAAGAGGGAAGCATGACATGGTGGGCGACGTGACAAGAGATGGGTCCCACTTCACACGCCACACCATTCCGGATCCCCCCCATTAAAGACAGAATGAGAAGGGGGGTCTGGAATTCGCCTGAGCACCGTTGATCAAGGCGAATAAATCCTGACCATTCAAGAGTTGCACATTCAATTCCGGACCCCCCCCCCCTGCACCATTAAAGGCAGAATATCAAGGGGGCTCCGGAATGAAGCCTCAGCCGTAGATCTGGGCGGGTGGACTATGGTCATCCAAATCTGCTCGCCACTTACCCTAAGGTGCATTCGCGCCCCAGGTTAAAGTCAACACCTCTTCCTCAAATCTGACGGTCGTTATAGACCCTGAGATCCTCCGAAAGAATCTCATCCATTCATCGGGACTTATCATCATGAGAGTCTAAACTCTCGACCACGGGACTCCCGAATCCTCGATCCGTGGTTTCCCGATGTGGTTAATATCTCGACACGTAGCCTCCTTAAATTGGACGGTCAAGATCTGTCTCGGGGTTTACACCATGGAAAGTCCCGATATGTCGTCATCAGAACTCTTGAGTTCACGATTCTTGATTTCCCGAAATTGGAAATCTCACGACACATGGCCTCCTTAAATCAGATGGTCTAGATCTGTCTCAGGGTTTCCACCATGGAAAGTCCCCATCCCTCATCACCAGAACTCCCGAGTTCGCGATTCCCGATTTCCCGAAATGGGAAATCTCATGACACGTGGCCTCCTTAAATCGGACGGTCTAGATCTATCTCAGGGTTTCCTCCATGGAAAGTCCCAATCTCTTGTCACCAGAACTCCCAAGTTCGCGATTCCCGATTTCCCGAAATGGGAAATCTCACGACACGTGACCTCCTTAAATCGGACGGTCCAGATCTATTTTGGGGCTTTTTCCCCTATTCACTGGGGGTTTAACCCTCGGGTATCTCCTGACAGATACAATGGCTGTCAAGTTTTCCAGCTGAGATCTGATGGCTCAGACAGGTTCCTAACTTGTGCATTCTCCCACGACTTTCTGGACGTGGAAAAATCAACGGTCCAGAGGTTCTCATGGACCTTGGGGATCTACGATCCCGATCTCTTCACTACCCACGAAGACACAGAAAGACAAAGTGGTAAGGCATTTAACGCCCTACTTTCTCCTACCAATCTAATGGTCATGTGTGACCACAGATTTCTCAACGGGATCTTGTCCATCGAACAACACCTATTCAGGGTTAAGGCGCTTAACACTCCAGTTTCTTCTTTCGATATGACAGTCGTGAGTGACCACCGATCTCCCGATGGGATCTCGTCCGTCGATTCGATACTTATCAGGGATTTCTTAAGTCCTTGCACCTTCACGTCCTTTTTTTCCAGGTTCTTGATGGGATTTTCGAGAAGGGTATCTCTATGGGGAGGTTTACCCAGGGTACTATCTGAGGCAGATAAGGGTATCGCTCTCCCAAGAACCAGACGTGAAGTCTGAATTAGATCAGTACGCCTATAAATAATGATTTGTGAGAACATAATCCATACATAGTCTTTCCATATAAACATACAACTACCAGTACTGATCAAGACACCATACAAACATTCTTATAATGAAATTATTCACAATTTCACAGCTTATGATCATAAATGTCAGAATACATATATTTCAAGATGCCAAAGGAAAAACACTTATAAGAAA
>ML788705.1:252258-295944 GCA_009831015.1 Picea engelmannii | reverse complement strand
GAGGATTCAATTAGATTATTCAAGTAGAAGAGGAATTAGATTATTCAATTAATATGTAATTAGAATTAGAGTAGTCATTAATGGTAGTCATTAGGATTCGAAAGAGAAAGGGATTCTTAGCTTTGATTCATGGTTTTGGTTTTATGAAGATTTATTTGATTATTAAATGTAAGATTGCTTCATTGGTGAGAGCTCTCATGTGTTGTTGTGCCATTTAACTTTTCACTTGTTGTATCTACGTTTCCTTCATGTAGTTCTCCATTTCTAGATTAATTTCCTTTACGCAATTTCCCATTCTTAGAGTAATTTCATTTACGCAACTAGATTAATGATTCAATTCCAGTCGTGTGTTAGATTAATGATTCAATTTCAGTCATAGCTTAAACATTAGATTAGATTAGTCTCACTTCAATCTTGCATATACTTTGTGTGTGCTTCGTCAGTTTACGACCCTCGGGTTGAAAAATTAGATAAGTTGGGAAAATACTACAATTCAATTAATACAACATTAGTTCGGCCCCATATAATGACTATCGTTCCCTTGTCACAATTGTTGTTCCTTTAGCTGTTCATTCGAATGGGATGATTGGTGTTCCTTTTGCTGTTCTTTTGACTAGAACAATTGTCATTCCCTTTACGATTGTTGTTCCTTTACAGGTGTTGCATCTCTGGAGGCTGGGTATTGAAAACGGAAGGTAAGAACCTATGTAGATGACAAGTAAGACACTTGTGCCAACGCCTACCTTTGGTTGATGCATAGAGGTTGTTTTTAGGACATCTATAGAGCCCAACAAAGTGTGTGTCCAACCTCTATGTCGTTGTCATTGTCTGAGTTCTTGAACATTATCCATTTAATCCAACCGATTATTGTATCTTGAAGATGTTCTTCTCTTGCAATAGCATCTTGATCTGCAACTTCAGAAAATGTAAATTTTGTCCTCTAGGTCCCTTAAAGAAATATCTCTCTGCTTGGCTATATGATTCTACTCTATCAATAGAAAACTCAATAATGTACCCTCCAATGGTACTATCAAACCAATGATCGGCTGCTCTTAACACGGTGTTAACAACTCTCTTGACCTTCTTGATCAGCATCGACGTCCAAACCATAGGTAGTCTGAGTCTGATTTCAAACTGGGTATCTGCTAATCTGGCTAGCCACTCATATAGCTCCTTATGAATTCCTCCAAAGAAAATATCATGTATATCGGTAAAGATATACTTTCCCAACCAATCTCTGTGCTAAGATTAGGGTTCTTGTTTTGGGCTTCTATGAAGTCCTTCTCTTGTTCTTCTATCCAGTTCTGAATCTCTGTCTTCGATGAAAACCACCTTGACATTCCCTCAAGAAGATCTCGGTCTGGAAACAAAACCATTTGTTGGCACAGTGGCAGACCCAGGGTTCAACTCTAACAGTGCACCAACAAGCCCTAACTATTGGACCTTTTGAAAACACCTGCAAAGCAGATGTAGTCTCACCCAAAGTAGCAATAGGGGGTTGCAGGACACAGGTGTCTACAACCAGAGGAAAGGCAAAGTGGATTAAACACAATAATACACAACAATCTAGTTATTGGTTACCAACTCAATGCTACTTTGCAAAGTTATATTTCTGATCTAATACAATGATGCAATAACAGAGTAATCATAAGGAAAAAGAACGCAACATCAATCACACAAAACAACAAGATATACGTGGTTCACCCTCTCCCTAGGGCTAAGTCCATAGAACTACATTTCTTGATATTATAGGAAAACATACAGTTCTATCTGCGCTCTTGGCTTGTAGATCTCTCCCATGCTCTCTCTCTTTCTCTCCCCTCCCTGTGCACCCAGTTGCAGGGTTGATCTTCGCACCCAGCTGAAAATCTTACAACACAGACTGCTCTCACAACACAATACTTCTCTCTCAACAATAACAACAATCACCCATCATAACATAATCAAACCCATCTCAGGTCCTCTTGACCTTTATTTATACATTACAATGACTCTCGGACAACCTTAGGCCGAACCATAGGTGTCAAAAACCTAAATACCAAAACCCTAGGTGTCTAAAACCCTAGGTCAACTTGACCCACATTTTCAAGGCTTTGCCAGCCTATCCTTCCTTCTTTCCCATGAGGCGATCCAAAGAATCTATTGGTGGATTTTTCCTCTTGTTGAGTTTTCCACGATCCATCTTCCTTGTTGATCTGTCTTCCTCGATCTCCCCATCCAACGAATTTCTTTCTCTTACTTCGCTCCATCTTTTCTACTCTTTTGGCCACTTCAACCCAATATCAGTCAGCTCGTATTTCATATAGTTCGCACTTCACACTTCTTCCTTCACCTTCTCTTTCTTCCATGACCAAGGGCCAACAATGAGTGTGGTGTTGTTTTTCAAAATTTTCCCCTTCACAAAAATCCTTTATTAGAAATCACCATTTACTCATTACTTATTGTTGTCATTTATAACCAGTTAAATTTGAACATGCATTAGCAACATATATCATCAATAAGTCATCATCACAAGGAACACAAAGAACACAAGATATATGTACAATTTTTTTTTTATTACGGACTACAATCCTTGAGTTATTAGCAACAACTAAATAGAGTTACAACTCCACAAGAGCAACATCTCTGTAATGCAAGACTCAGCTTACACAACTTAGCACCAACTAAGAAGAGGCATCAATCCTCAATAGATACGAATCTGTCAACAAGTATGCGACCTGTCAGTAGTGCAGCATGCATATTTATGCGCCCTACCAGTAGTACATCTCACATATGTACGTGTCCTATCTGTACTACAGCCTGCATGTGACTTATGAACAACTAGGGTTTTATTTTCATGGAAAACTTAGATCCTCTGTAGCGCTTAGTCATACCAACTTCTATCATTCACTATCTGATCTAAACCAGAACCAATCATAACACATACATGCTCTCTCACAACTTATTCATGCTCCTCAAGCATACAATATGAATGCTACTCAAACATAAGTAACCAATATCTTATGGCAACCATATCAGTACTGAAACATAAGATTTTTGCTCACTCCATCAACCAACAAAAACCAAATCAAAACAACCATACCAAGAATGCTTCAAGCATTCACCATGCAATATGCCAGAGTATCCATCAAGACAACTATGTAACCATACCAAAGTTTCTATGGAAGATCTGAGCCCATAGAATGAAGATCTAGAACTTGCTTCAGCCGTAAAGAACTTGACACCAACTCACACTCAAATATTCATGACTTCATCAAATTTACGTGCTCTATCTTCCTTCATCCCATGTGTGTGCATGTTCTGGCTCACTGCAGCCCACGTATATACGCTCTATGGCCCATTGTTTCTCGCATACTCCTTCAGAAACTAGGGTTTCTGAACTTCCAAAACTTTTGTCGTCAAGATATCAGACTTACAGAATCTTGATGCATCCATGAGATCCTCCAGCCACACTCTCTCTCATAATAGATCTCCAATATATGCTCAAGATATGTACTTCACAAGATACCCTTGCCTCTTGTTTATACTCTCCAAGGAGCTTCCTTAGAACCATCTTCTAGGTCACTTTCTCCACATAGCCACTTTGTCCATGTAGTCACTTATGTCCAAATTTGTGCAATTTTCCACTTGTCCATATATCAATAGCCACTTGACCACTTAACCCACTTTACTCATTTTAGGGCTAACCACTTTCCATAATTATAAAGTTCTCCATTTACTTTATTTTTTGAATAATCCTCCTTGACTTTGTCACTTCACTTTATTATTTAAATAATCCTCTCTGATTTTGTCACTTCACTTTATTATTTAAATAATATTTTTTCTTTGCAATCACTTTGACTTCTTTGACCTTTTGGGGCTTCAAGCCAACATATGAGGGTCCTTCAACTTCGTAAGACCATAACTCTCAAACCGTGAGGAGTTATGTGATGTTCCACATACCATCGGAAATGTCATGATAAGCACTATCCATCTAGGATAGTTTGACTGACAAGGTCATTGATATTCATCTCTTTATTCCATACTTAAGCATGGTTTATCTAACCATACTTCTAGGATAACTCAATCGCAAAGCATCTTCCCGTGAGGGATTTCACCATAAGGGGACCACTTTGGAGTTCATCCATTTGTACTCCTTATCAACCATGATAACACAATAATGAGTCATCTTTACATCAATCCAACTATGCATCATACATCGATCCATATTCATGTATGAATGACATCATATGACTTATGATTCCACTTGACATCAAGTCATTCACATCAAAGATAATACATATTACATCAGTATGATATAACAAGACATTGTTCCTTTGACATCAATCAATCCGTTGGCATCAATCAATCCCTTGACATCAATCAATTGATCCTTTGGCATCAATGAAAAAATGATCCAACATTTGATACCAAGCATGTTCTAGGTCAACTAAGAGGTTTTTGGATCAGGATATTCCAAGGTTTTGCATCAGCATGTTCCAACTCTCGCGTGAGATACCTGGGCACATGGTTGTAACTAAGTGCCATACAGAGCATCATTTAACCAACTAGTGGTAGTGAAATCTAATATTCCATTACAACGGCCTTTTAAAGTGTTATCTAGCATGCAATATCTTTATACACCCGATTTTCCCCTTCCTCATGTTGGCAAATAGAAATCATTCAGTGCTTCAATATATTGAACCAACAACAAGTTGTTTTGTCTTAAGTATATTTGTTGTGCGAGATTGAACCATAGATTGCATCAATTTGTTAGTTTTTGTACTGAAGAACTATATTCCCTAAATTGGAGGGTTCTTGCCACTACATTTCTGGAGTGGGAAGATGATTTGTTTCTGTATAAATATTAAGTCACCCTCCAAAGGATGGGTAACGAATGTGTGTGTAAATAATTGTTGTCCTGCAAAACTTATTTTAAACTCTATATACATAATATAAGATTGATGTGCATGGTTGTGAGTTGAACGCATTTTGGTGATTTCATAGATAACTCACAGGCCATGCCTTGAGAGGGGCCACTCCAGGTATGGTTATGTGTCAACATACATATATGTACATTGATTTATTTACTTTTTTCATTTACTTTGGTTATCAAGTACTTTCTAGCGTTATTCATTTTATTTCCTGTAGGTTACATTTTCTACAGTATCAGTGTGCTACAAAATCACTTTATTCTTGGTTAATCCTAATATATTAGAGTTGTTGGCCCTTGACCAAGTTTTGGGAACACTTGGTCATATTTGACCATTTTTGGGACTTCGACAGCCTGTCGAAGATGGAGCGCCAGACGAAGCGGAGATTGCAGAATCTTGGCCCACTTTTGGGTCCCTTTATGGGTTTTGGGAAATATGTAATGGGAAAGGGATATCGGCCCGTGGGTTTACCCACGCTTAGGCCCATTTTGTATGTATAAATAGAAGGATAGGCAATCTAAGAGGGGAGTCAAATAGTATATATATGTGATGTATGATAAGTACAAGTAAGATATGTAAGAGCTTAGTGCCTAGATGAGACTTCCAAAAGCTGAGTGCAAGTTATTGTAAGAAGTTGAAGAAGGCTTTTGTGTTATAATGCAAGGAAGAAGGATCTAGCGAGTTGCACAAACCTTCTGTATTATGCGCAGTAGGGTTTGGTGGCTTTGTGTTTGTAACCGATTGAAGATGATAATAGAGAAGAAGAGTTGGTGGACATAGCCCCAGGGTGGGGGTGAACCACGTAAATCTGTGTGTTATGCTTTGTTCTTTGACTTGATGTGTTTATCTCTTCTTTTTCTAAGTGATTGATATATTTAGATAGATCTACTTATGCTTGGTTCTTCTTAGATGTGTATGAATAGTAGATATGATATGTATGAAGATGCTTAGTGCTAATCTACTAGATTTGATCTATTTTATTGTTGCTAAGTACTAAGATACCTTAGATATAAATGAATGTTGTGATGCTCTGTGCTAATTGCGAAGTATAATAAGGGTTGAATATTGATGAATGATCAATGCTAAGCGCTATGTAAGTGATACAATCATAGATCTGTGTCCCAGCTAGGTTGCAGACACTTGATTCCTGCAACCACCCCTTCCTCTACCTCGGGTGAGACTTCACCTACTTTGCAGGTGTTGTCGAAAGGGTCGATAGTTAGGGTTTTGTCAGTGCATTGTTGTAGCGCTAAACCCCGGGTTTGCCCCTGTGCCAACAAATAGTTCTGTTGTTGGGACCTGAAACTGTGATTGTTGGGAACTAACGGAGAAGAATCTTTGTGCAAATATTTTTCCTGAAACTATGGAATCTCTGTGCGTGGACCTGTGCCCTAGTGCGCAGTATTCCACTTGATATGAAAATATTTGTGCTAAGGAAAGAAGGCCAGATCTAAAGAAAAGAAGCAAGATCTGAATGCTTTGTGCTCTAATAAAAGTAAAAGTGGAAGTTTCTGAAGAAAAGAGGTTGGATCTTAAGAAAAGGAATGAGATATGATTACTTTGTGCTCTAAGAAAAGTAAAAGTGGAAGTTTCTGAAGAAAAGAGGTTGGATCAGAAGAAAAGGAACGAGATCTTAATGCTTTGTTCTCTTAGAAAGATAAAAGTGGGAATTATTGACTAAAAGAGGTAATATATGTAAGCTCAGTGCTCTAACAAAGGTAATAATAGTTAAAAGTTTTTCGATCTGGAAGATTTGTGCTCTGTAGAAGTAAGATAAGTGGAAATTTTTGTTTCTAGAGAATGGATCTAGGTATGTTTGATAGATTTTGTCATAGCTTAAAAACTAGGGCATTATTAGATGAAAGAAAGTTTGATATGAGTAGATCTGATAGGAATAGTGATAGATATGTTATACCTATGCATAGAAAGAATATTTGGACTAACAAATGGATGCAAGATCCTAGAAATAATTTTTTGTAGACTAGCTACCATGACCCTAGTGTGCATTATAGAAGAAGTTGGGTATCGTTTAAAAGAAAGAGAGGAGTGACCCTCTATTATAGTTGCAGAATATCTGGACATCTTTCTAAGGAAGGCCCTGGCAGAGGATCTAGTTGTATTTGTTGCAAATCTATGGACCATGAGGTATTGGATTGCCCTAGAATGATCGCTAGGATGGAAGAAATGAATCTGAATTAAGGAAAATCCAGAAGAGGCAGAACCCCAGCAAGAATCAGAGAAGGTATTGATACAAATGAAAGAGACCCTGAATGACCACCGATATGTTATACTATCAGAGATTTTCAAAGGAAAAGAATGCATTGAAGCAAGAATAGGAGACTTCGACATTGACTCTGTCCTTGATGAAGAAACACAAGTGAACATTATGCCAGAAAGAACTTGGGAAGCTTTAGGGAAGCCTACTATGATCCCTTCATTAGGAGGAATAGGACTATGCAGAGGAAAATTGATGATTTTATGTGGAAAGCTCGCCCAGATACCTATGACAGTCAATGGAACTTCGACAAAGGAAGACTTTGAGATTATTAAATTCATTGAAGACCGCGCCTCGTTTACCATGTTACTGGGAAAATCTTGGATTGATAGAGATCAAGCTAGAAAGAAGGAAGAAGAAGAAGTCTTAGAACATAAGAGACAAGAGTTAAAAGACTTCATGACCCGGAAGATTGCACAGTTGATTGAAGAAAGGGAGAACAAATCGAAGTTACCTAACACTAGAAGCCTAGATGTCTAAGCTATAGGAACATCGAAAGACATACCGAAGGCTGAAATTTCTACCCTAGATAAAGAAGAAGTGATACACCTGAATCCTAGGAAAGAATCTTAGTAGCGCGAAGTGCCTATGCCCAAGGAAAATAACAATCAGAATGGGAAAAGGACCACCGAGATGAATCTCATGGGGAAAAAGGATAGGAAGCTAAGTAAGAAGAAGGCTAAGATTTAAAAGTTATAGCAGGTTCCAGAGGGTACCTCGCAGAAAGAAACTTTTCGGAATTGGAGCTTCGTCGGGATATCAGAACAGCGACATAGGGCACTTCACCATGGCGAAGAAATATAGTCATTGGATGCCGATATATTTTTTCGACTACCACTCCAAACGGATCGAAAAGCATTGATGGCTCACCACTAGATAATTGGACCACACCATAATGGATAGAACATGAATTAATGAGGCCCATACCCATTGAAAAGTAAACCATTACCAATATTGCCTATTTATCACGTCGTGCCATGCACGAAGAACACTTTTGTCAACTTAGAATTTGAATTCTGCAGACTAGCAAGTTTATATAGTGATCATTGTGCCCTTATTTTTCATTCATGTGTAGTGTCTAAGATCATTATGACCCCGATATTAACCCCGAGCACGTATGTTCGAAGAGCTTAGCACACTTGAAGAATCTAGGAAGGAAGTACTCGCTGATCATAGGAACGAGAAAGTCATGTCAGAAAGAAGGATGTTTGCAGGAGTGCAAGCATCATCAACAAGAGGAGTCCAAGCTTCTCCATCGACTACTTGCAAAGCAGGAACTTCTAGAATCATGACAGAGACAAGAATGAAGCATAGAGACGATATCGCGAATGCCAAGCTGATTCTTAGAATTATACCTACCTACCTACCCCCTCTAAGCGGCGCCATTAACCGAGACAGTGTACCCAGAGATTTTGACTATGATTTAATCACGGCGTACCTCTCGAAAGGGATACGCACAGTTCACGCCGACCAGGATAAGCTCGCAGTGTTGAAGTTTAGCGACTTCAACCTTGGAGACTGGAAAGCTTACAACATGCTTTCCCCGCATAAGTACTTGAATAGGACCAAAGGAAAGAATTATAAGATTATCCTGCAGCCATGGACCCAGAACCTCGCGCAGTCCACACTACTTAATGTGATGAAGATACCGCACATCGACCGACACCAATAAGTAAACGCATGTGTGAAATTGGTTACTTATGGTTGAACTATCGCATCATTGTGGATCCGACCTTGATCAATCGGATCACAGGGTTGAGTATGCAGGGCCCTAACCCACAGGATTTTTACCCTGGAAATACCTCAGACCGAGCATTAGCGCAGAGAATCAAAGAGACGTATGGAGAAGTAGAGAAGGGCATGCAAGGTTACAAGGTAACCTCTATCCAAAACAGCGCAGTGCGCTTCACATGTCAGTTGATCGCAGGTAAGCTAGTTCACAAGAACTGGCCCACCCAAGTAACTGGATTCATTGTTGACCTCATTGAGAAGTGCGCCGAAGGACTTCAGATGAATTGGGTGCAGTACCATGTAAACCAGCTAGAGCTTGATTGTCGGGAAGCACAAGACCAAGGGCATGAGTTCCACTTTAGCTGGCTTCTCATACTAATCACATTCATTGCATGGTATATGCCGGAAGGTGTGACCTTCCCAGACATAGATCCCTTTGAACCTTTAGCTGTGAAGTTCAGCACCTTGTGGTACTCTAATATTATGAACAAGAAGTGGCAATCCAATGTCGTCTTCCATACTTACTACAACCAGTTGAAACAAGCCATCCAGTCTGAGCCTCAGATGACCCCGAATACCCTCCATAGGTTTTGGCCCTTAATGAAGTTCAGCACGGACTACCACTTTATTTATATAACAGCACGTGCAGATGGCCATAAGCAGCAGTTACAGTCCTATTATAAACTTACAGAGGAATACTTAGAGGAAATCACTAAGGAATGGTCGGCGGACCTCCTTATCCTAGCTAACCCTGTGGAGTTGTCCGATGTAGACAGTCTAGAAGTTGCGCAGGATACACCTGGACCTAGTAGAAAGAAACCTAAAGAAGTTTAGGATGTAGACAACACATCTGTGAAGACTATGTCTATGTCACCAGAGCAAGAGATCGGTGAGGAAACATCGCATAAGGACGAGGAGGACTCCTCAAAGAAAAGAATGTGTCCCCAAATAAACCTTCGTTAAGAAAGAAAATGAAAGCAACCAAGACAAAGTTCAAGACTATCCTTACCTCGGATGATTTTAACTTCACCATCGTTGCATTGAACGACGCTTCGCTAGAGATTGCAGAGAAGCAGGAAGCCAAGAAGGAGGCGATGTACAGTTGGATCAAGATAGAGATTCAATGAGTGTAGTAGGCACTTCAGTCGAGGCACATAGTCTCCACTATGCCCCTGTTAGTCGAAACACCAGAAGAAGGATATGATCCAGCTCAACTCCACCAAATCGCGTATTTTGTCGAGGCTCGACATAGAAAATGACAAGATGAAGCAGAGAAATCCACCCAGGATTTGGAATAGGTAGGAGTACTTTTCAAGCAGCGCAATGCTACTGAATGAGAAAAACTTTCTCTTCAAGTACAGTGGGACAAAGAGAAGGAAGAGCTACAGTAGAGCAAGGAGCAGTTGATCGTGGATCAGCTAAAAGTAAAGGAACAGGTCAACATAGCACTTCGCTCTGTGACTATCATAGAAGTGAGAGTTGAAGAATGAATTCCACAGTAGGTGGCACAGCTTGAAGAAGTGATCCAGTAGCGCATTGTAGACCTGGAACTTCGTACTGTGCCCAAGACTCCTCAAGAAATCAGAGACCTAAGAGAGGCAATTTCCCGCAGCGTAGTTGGCAGATTAAAATACCTTGCTTTGGAGTGCAAGTAGTTGATCTCTAGGAGCGCTCAGACTTATGAAAACCTCATGGAGAATCCATAATTGCAGGCATTAGAGTTGCAAGTAAAGAAGCATGCAGATATGCTACAGGCACAGCTGAAGGCCTTGTCATCAGTCGAAAGGATGAAGAGGTTTCTAGAGCAATGCAACACCCAGCAACAGATCCATATGATCTAGACCAAAGTGATGAAAGTCTCTCAAGGACTTCAACCAATGCAAGAGAAGGCATGCCAACTGTTCATCGAAGTTGAAAGTTAAGGAGTCAAGCTAGAATAGGTCGTCGTCATAGTAGAATAGCGCCTAGAAGGGCTATTCAATGATGCGCTCATCCAGGATTTCACTGAACAAGAGGTCGTAGCATTGCAGTAGGTCAAAGAAGCTCGAGGCAAGCTTGAGGTGTTCAAGGCAGAATTTCTTAGACTAGAGTGACTCAGGATGAGTCACAAGTGAGTGTTGGGGGCCTGTTGGCCCTTGACCAAGTTTTGGGAACACTTGGTCATATTTGACCATTTTTGGGACTTCGACAGCCTGTCAAAGATGGAGCGCCAGACGAAGTGGAGATTGTAGAATCTCGACCCACTTTTGGGTCCCTTTTTGGGTTTTGGGAAATATGTAATGGGAAAAGGATGTCAACCCGTGGGTTTACCCACTCTTAGGCCCATTTTGTATGTATAAATAGAAGGATAGGAAATGTAAGAGGGGAGTCGAATAGTATGTCTATGTGATGTATGCTAAGTGCAAGTAAGATCTGTAAGATATTAGTACCTAGATGAGACTTGCAGAAGCTGAGTGCAAGTTATTGTAAGAAGTTGAAGAACGATTTTGTACTATAATGCAAGGAAGAAGGGTCTAGCGAGCTGTGCAGATATTATGTCTTGTACAAAGTAGGGTTTGGCAGCTCTGGCTTGTAATCAATTGAAGACGATAATAGAGAAGAAGATTTGGTGGATGTAGCCCCAGGGTGGGGGTGAACCACGTAAATCTGTATGTTATGTTTTGTTCTTTGACTTGATGTGTTTATCTCTTCTTTTGCTAAGTGCTTGATATATTTAGATAGATCTACTTATGCTTGGTGCCTCTTAGATGCGTATGAATAGTAGATCTGATGTGTATGAATATCCTTAGTGATGATCTACTGGATCTAATCTATTTTATTGTTGCTAAGTACTAAGATACCTTAGATCTAAATGAATGTTGCGATGCTCTGTGCTAATTGCGAAGTATAATAAGGGTTGAATATTGATGAATGATCAATGCTAAGTACTATGTAAGCGATACAATCACAGATCTGTGTCCCAGCTAGGTTGCATACACTTGAGTCTTGCAACCACCCCTGCCTCTACCTCGGGTGAGACTTCACCTGCTTCACAGGTGTTGCAAAAAGGGTCGGTAGTTAGGGTTTTGTTGGTGCATTGTTGTAGCGTTGAACCCCGGGTCTACCCCTATGCCAACAAGAGATAAATGTCAAGATCATAGGTATGGCTCCTAATGAATTTGGAATGAGAGCTACCACTAACAAAGCTTAAGATGGGAATATTGTTGGTTTATTTTTAAAATATAATTTACATTTTAGTTTGGGTTTAAATTATAATTTTTCTTATTCTTTCTATTGTGTTAAAACCATACTAGTTCTTACAACATTTTATTTATATAAGACAAACCCTTCTCCTTTATATATTGCACATGGTGCCTCACAAGCTTAATTGACCCTAGGTTGACATTAAATGACCTAGTGATTTGAACTTGCCATCATGTTTAGAAGGGTAATCAAAAACATTGTTAGAGGGAAGGGTCTGGGGGTTTCTTGGGATATATATTCCAAAATTATTTTTTGTCAAGTGGGTCTAGCCTGAGTGGTTAGGAGTAAAATTCTTATCTTCCCACCTAGATTTGAATCCCATATTGTGACATGGTTATATTCATGAGTTTTTTTTCTATTATCATGGTCATCGTGAGATTATTGTCTATCCCTGTGAAATTAGTCAGGAACTTCCCCTAATTCCAAATATGGTACCAAAGGTGATTTAGATTATGTAGAATCTCAAGGCTTTGTTAACATATCATGATGACCATGATAATAGAAAAAATATCACAAAGAGAACCATGTCACAATGTGGGATTCGAAGCTAGGTGGGAGGATAAGAATTTTCCTCCTAACCACTCGATCTAGACCCACTTGACCAAAAATAATTTTGGAATATATATCCCAAGAAACCCCCAGGCCCTACCCTCTAATGGTGTTTTTTATTACCCTTCTAACGTTGATGGAAATTTCAAATCATTAGGTCATTTAATTGTCAACTTGGGGTTAATTAATCTTGTGAGGCACCATGTGAAGTATACACAGGACAAGGGTATGTCTTATCTAAACTAACAGTATTCCCATCTTAAGATTCATTCATGGAAGCTCTCATTCCAAAGTCATTAGGAGCAAGACCTATGATCTTGAGATTTATCTCTAATATACTAGGATTAACTAAGAATAAAGTGGTTTTGTAGCACACTGATACTGTATCAAATGTAATCTATAGGGAGTAAAATGAATAACGTTGGAAAGTACTTGATAACCAAATGAAAAAAGGAAATAAAGAAATGTTCATATATGTATGTTGACACAGAACCATGCCTCGAGTGGGCCCCCTCAAGGCATGTCCTGTGAGTTATCTACGAATCACCAAAACGAGTTCAACTCACAGCCATACACATCAATATTATATTATATATTTATAGTTTAAAACAAGTTTTGCAAGACAACAATTATTTACACACACATTCATTACCCATTGTTACACACCAAAATGTCACACTTAAGTGTCACACCTATTTACACCTAAGTGTCGCAAGTGTCGTAAAGTGTCGTATGCACTTACTAAGTGTTGCATACACTTTTTCAAGTGTCGTGTGCACCTTAATAAGTATTTTATGCACTTTACCAAGTGTTTCAACCCCTTGACACCATGAAAGATCATTTGTCATAATCCCTAAGTCACTTTGGAGGAAGAAACCCATCATTTGAAATCTCAAAACATGCCTTTTACTTGGAATTTTGACCATTTTTGGAGGGTTTTTGAAGGTCAACGCCCCCCTTCCCATGTATAGGGAGCATTAATCTCCTATCAATTCCCCTCTTCCCATGTATAGGGAGTGATGATCTATTTTTTCAACACCCTGCATTCAGTTCTGAGGGAGCGTTGATGTGGTCAAAGGAGGTTATAACCATCCCACATTTTTATAAGGGAAGATATCAAAGGAGATTAAATTTTTTTGGGTCAAGGATTTGAGTCACCCTACTTGGCTCCATCCTAGGAAACCTCAAGAAGCCAAATCCCAACTCATGGAGAAAAATCCTCAACCATTTCCCAAAAGATCTCATGGTGGTTAAACCTCTAAAACCTATATAATGAGGGAATTTCCATGGTGAAATGGGGGAGGAATCCATTGAAGCATCATCATTTTGATCTCAATAAATTCATGCAATGGATGAACTGGAGATATTGGAGAAGTTGTTGCAACGTAAAAGGTGATTTGTAAGTTCTTTCTTTATTATATTTCCATTAATATAAACTTGGAATATTCCCTTCAAGTTCATGTGTTCAAACATATGCTTGTCTATTTTTGTTTCAGTAATCATAGATAGATATATTTTGTCTAACCACATAGAGTAGAAGAAGGATATTCCTTGTTTTCCATTGCATGTCTTGTCTTGTGCCTAGGATCTTGGAGATCAAGGTCAAAGGTTGGAGAAGCTATGACGACCATCATAAAAAGGTATGCCACATTCTCTTCCTTCTCATTTTTGTTGGTCAAGTAGATATAGGGGTATGTTAGTGTCCACTTTGTAGCTTCTGTCTTTGGGTCAAAAATAGTCTTGATCCCAAAGGGGATTTCAACCTATCCGCAAGGTGAAATTTCTCACAATAGAAAAATGGAGACCATACTGGGGAAGAACTTTGACTAGTCTTCCCTTGGTTTGTCTAGTCATTATTGAGTCTTTTTTATGATTTGATATTGTTTGATGCTTGATTCATATTCCATTCCTTCATTGATAATTTTATAGATTCATTGGCCTGACCTCTATTGATTCTGGGAATTTGTTTTTGTTTTTCCAACACTTCCAGGCATCAACGCTCCTCCATAGTGGCCCACAGAGCATTGATCACCATTATCAATTCTCCCTATTGGTGTTATTATGATAATTGACCCTTGTTCAATGCCCTTTATCCCTTTTTATAGGAGCGTTTATCTCCTCTTTTGATTGGTTTCAAAAAAAATTTCCATGTTTTTCTCAGTCCTTGATTGTAGGCTTTGTCCTAGAGTCCTATATGTTTGGTTTTGACTTTGTTTATCTAAGAGATTAACATTTATCACTTATTTTACCTCCCTTGAGATTGAAAATTCTATAATTTGTGAAATTATATGATTAACTTGGGTTAACAAGATCCCTTGGTGTCTGTCTTTTACTAGTCTGATCTTCATCCCAAAAGTCTTCATATTTCTGTTAACGTAATTTTTTTTTAAGTTTTAATTAAATTGAAATTGCAAAGGTTTCTTTGTTTTGAGTTTATTTGTTGCCTTATTTAGAAATATTTGGTCTTTTGAATGCTTGAGACTCTATTGTTTGATGCAACCCAACTTTAATCTTTCATTTTTGCTGCTCATTTTTTAGGATTTCAAACAGTGATATTCTTCTTTCTATTTTACATAATTTGGGTTCTTGTTTGAACTTGTGCTGGAAGCATTATGAGATTTGTATTCTTTAAGTACTTGTCAACATTTTGAGTGCACATTTTGTTTGATTATTTTTCTTCATGTTCCTTTGTATCTACATTAGATTCTTTCATTGAAAGTAAGGAAGTAGAAAGAACTTGCATTTTATTTGATTTCAATGAATTTATAATCAAACGAAAATAAATTTATCATTCTAGTTCTTGGGTGGTGAATTTTTAAGCTTGCATTTTAAAGAAAATTAAATAGCATTCAAAGAGTAGCTTATGTTTCTTTCCTTGAAACTTCTTGCTCCTTTTTATAGATAGCCTTCATCAAAACTAAATATTGCATTGCATTCATATTTTCTTTTGATGTCTTCTTGGAGTCAAGTATCGCACATCATCGTCAAGTTGCATCCGCAATTCCTTTTGAGTAACAAAAAATCATAAAAGGAACAAGTGCATAATATAAAATCAACTAGACATTTTCTTTATTAGAAAATGATCACATGTCTAGGACTTTAGGGCCTTGGTTGTAGGGTGGAGAGTAAATTTTCCAGGGACACTTAAATGAAATTGTAAAATACTAGAGAGTGTTGAAATCCAAGTAGTAACAACTGGTGTTTTTCAGGAGAGCTACTCTTACACGGGAGTTAATCACGAGGTCAAGCTAAGCGATAGTTTGAGATCTCCCCTCTTTCCTTTGCCTAGTGGGACTATAGAAAGTTTGGAGATTTGAAGATTTGTAGGTCCCCGAGGTGACACCACTTATTATTATTATTTGGGTCATGGATTTGTGTCCACCATTCCCAGTTCCATTTTCTTAGTCTTGATTGTCGACTGATTACCCACCCGACCGTCCATTGTGAAATTGGTAAACATAGCTTCTTTTCCTAAGATTCTACACGGGTGACTGCAAGGGGGATTCCTTCTTTGGAAGGTTTCTTGTGGTACCTAATGCATATGTTACGTCACACTTTCAAAACCCCTAGAGAGTGGCCCCACGAAGTGAGGTTTACTTGCACTGAGAAGGGATATTATGTGGAGGTCAAGGTAACTGCTTCTCATATCTTAGTTGACGGCCTCATCTCTCATCTATGAAGATCCATACTTCCTTTGTTTGCTTGTATTATATTATAAGGACTTTGGTAGTGTGTGATCTTTGATTTAGTGGACTCTAGGTTCAGTTTCTGTCTATGTCATCGATTCCTGGAACTTCCAATGAAGGCACCCCTTTTGCCATGGAACCTTTTGTTTTTCCTTCTTTTGGAAACGGTATTCCTCCTTATATTTCCACATTGAGTCTTCCTAGATTCACTATCGAATTATTGGTCTGGTTGTTTCCCACTTTGGTGATCCCAAATTCTCCTAGTGCTTTGTATGCAATCCCTCCACCCGAAGAACATCAACCTTATGTCGACCCTTCACCTTATTCACTCGTCGGGTTTTCTTCCCTTTCTTCCTCCTCACCTGTTGAAAGTATTAATGCTAGTAACCAAGAGAATAAGAGGAAGAATAAAAGGAAGAACAAGAAGAAGAAAAATAAGCAAGGGGTCAATTCACCAGCCACTACTAATCATGTTAGGAGTGTTGATGATATTTATAAGCATACCAAGACAACTCACAATCCCAAATCCCCTTGCATTCTTTGTAAGGGTGACCACATTCTGAAATATTTCCTTGGTATTCCCAAGGTCTTATAAGTGAGGTCTATGGCTTTCCAATGTTGATATTATGGTACCTGCAAGAGGTATTTACCTCCACATGTAACCCTAACAAGAATAGGATGTTCTGGGAAGCAATAAGAAACCCTAAAGCATTGAACATAAACCTAGAAGACAGGTCGGCTCAAGGAAATATTTAATATTAAGTATTTAGCCTCCAGAATGAGAAGTCGGCCCAGACAGCTCAGGAAAAACAGAATAAATAAAAGTAGCTAGACCTCATTTTGTACACACAACTCGAGATTTCAGTAAGGAAGAAGTGTACACTGCAAAAACTGGGCATGTGCGCAAGTCTGGGTAGTAGTTGCAACCACAGCTACTACAATCTGTATTCTCGATTTAGGCTCAGAATTTCTATTGGTTATGGTTGGAATTTATGATCAATCTTTATTGGTGCATTGTCCTTGTTTGGCTATTGGTTTTCTTCCAGAATCATTCTATTTCAAGTTTAAGGTGCTTCAGGGTGGCTTCAGCCTATGGTTGGGTGACAATATTGTTATATTGTCTATCATTAAACGAGCACATCCATTATTTATAACAGGTTATGGGCCCACACTATCTTCAAATAGTCTAACTACTGGAAGATAGATTGGGAGGATTTGCTCAGTTACAATTGCAGTTGCAGCCATTTTATTTTGTTGCAGTAATGAAACCCTAAAACTCTTTTTTACTAGGCACCATAAGTGAAGAGATTGAACTAATTTCTGGATATCCTAGTGCATCCTATCCTAGCACACCTCCTAGTACTCTCAGCAAGAAAAGATGTCAAGTTTGAGTTTTTGGTCAAAGTCAAAGGTTTTCAAGTCAAAGCAGTTATGACCTACTCTATGAAGTCAGAAAACAAGTTAGAAGGGGATTCTAACTTCAGAATGTGGAAGATGAGGATTGACCTCATCCTTTCCAAGAATAAAGTGTTGGATATCATGAAAGGAAAGATCGTGGAACCACAGTTCGAAGAAGGAAAAGAGAAGGAACCTCAGAACGTTGCAGTTATGGAGAAGTTCAAAGACAATAACATCAATGCCATGAGTATCATAGTGGATTATATAAAATACCACTTTATACCCTACATCTCCCATCTTGACTCATATAAGAAGATGTACGATGCCTAACAAACCTCTTTTCAGTTAGAAACATTGGACAAGTAATGAGTCTGAAGAATGAGCTCTATGACATGAAAATGAATGATGGTGATAGCATAACATCAGACCTTGTGAGAATATCGTAGTTAAGAGATAAACTACAAGATATTGAAGAAATCATTTCAGAGAAGGAACTGGTAAATATAGTACTCAATGATCTTCCCAAAACATGGGATGCATTTTCCACAAGCATGAACACAAGTAAGGAGTATCCCACATTTGAATAACTTTGGACTTGTTGTGCACAAGAAGAATCAAGGATTAGTTCAAAAGAGAAACCCCAAAATAAATACGATGATCAATCCTTCACAGCAAGGTTCAAGAATTTCAGGAATGAAAATAATTTTGGCTCAAGGAAGAAACCAAATCAAGAGAAAGATATGTCAAAAATACAATGCTTCAACTGTCGAAAATATGGTCACTACAAGAATCATTGTCTCGAGTTAAATAAAAGGAAGGAAACACAGGAAGCATCATTTGTCGAAGAAAGGGAACCCTCAAAGAAGGCCAAGCAAGATAAAACAAACTTCTTCTAAGACAAGGTAACAATATTCTTCATAATTCTTTTACATACCATGTTTACACAGTTTCTGTACATATCTTGTATATCTATTTCTTAGAAGATAATATGTTCAAAGAGAAACAATACCTATGGAAGAATAAAAAGATAAGTATTTCTATCACGATGACTACAAGTCAAGCAATACACATGAAAAGATGAAGTACATTGACAATCCCTGGTAACAATTCATGTGGAATCTATTAACATGAGTAACAGCTACAAGACAAGACAAAATAAGAATCAAACTTGAAGAAGCCTGGAAGAAGTAGAAACAAAAATAAGTCAACAATAAAGAGGAAATTAGAAAAAGACTTGTGAAACTTTGCAGAAGGCAATAAGGATGAAAACAAAAGCATGTACTCTCTTAGATGGAGGGAACCGATTATATAATTCCAAAAGAAGAGAATGCATTCATGCACGAAGAAAGGATTAGGAAGGAGATAATCCTAAATAATATGATCCATTGAGGATTATGAAGTATCTATCCATGTTCCCATTAATGGTAGCAGCCACGAAAAGCAACATCTGTTCAGTTTGACTTTAGAAGAAGTCTTCTTCGAAAATAACCCTTAAAGTATCCCTGGTTGTCCATCCACATCCATGATCCTATAATGAAAGGAAGAAGTTGGAATCTTCGGGGCATGGAATCTATAGAAAACTCCATGGACCCAAGAGCTAAACATAAACATGAGGAAGAACATGAATATTCCAAGAGAGAGAGAAAATCCAGAACAACTAGTCATTATATTGAGAATCACAAGACTACCAGTTTAGTTTTAACCCACTAAAAGAAATCAAGAAGAAGAAATGGAAGTTGTGATGAAGAACAGTGTATGAAAGACTTATGAATGGAAGCATCGTGAGATTCATAACTAGAGGTTCTCCCAGAAGGAGGGAGAAGACTATGATGATAGCTTGTTCCAGTAGCCAGAAATAATTCTACCTGATCCATTATATATTTTGCAATATCCATGGGTTGGAGTTTACATCATATGAATGAAAATACTATTCTCCAGAGTAATTGAACAAGAATTATATGTAGAAAAACCTCAAGGTTTTGAGGTATACCAAAAATAAACCCTTGTATGTAGATGGAAGAAGATATTGTATGAATTCAAGCAACTTGGAGGGAGCACTGATGTGTTACTGATTTATGGACAATCATTTTTCAGTTCAAAAAATGGTCCAAGATGAGCAATTCCTTTCCAGTTCAGAAAGTGGTTTGAGATTTCTAACAGACAGGCATTTTCCAGTTCAGAAAATGGTCCAGATCGGATGGTCATTTTCGTAATGAAAATGGTTCGATAGATTGTTGATGTACCATAGACAATGATTCCCCTTGTGACTAGTGTGGGGGAATGGTCTAGGATAGTATTTCTTCTTGTAAGTCACTCTTAGTAGTGGTCAAGTAGAATGGTCTGCTTCGTCGGGCAGTCATTCTTTTGAATTTCACAGTTGTGAGTAGTTTTGAAGAATGGTCAGTTTTGGAGGTTGGTACGGGACAGTCATTTCCTTCGGAAATGGTCTGGACAGTTATTCCCTAGGGCAGACTCATTCTCTCCAGGTTTCACTTTGTTTAGTGTCGGAGGAATGGCCCAATTAGTTGAATGGTTTAGGTTCAACAATCAAGGATAGGCATTCCCTAGGGAAGACTCATTCTCTCCAGGTTGCACTTTGTTTAGTGCCAGAGGAATGGACTAGTTAGGTGATTGGTCGAGGCGCAGAAATCAGGATAGTTATTCTTCTATGCTTGAGAATAATAGTCCAGAAAGCTCATGGTTGATGTTTTATTTTCTGAAGGCATATGCTCTTCCAGATTTCACAGATGTGAGTGGAAGAATGGCCCAGATGACTCATTTTATATCATGATATTTTTTTTATGTGCAGGTTGATATCAGATGATATGATCTCTATGGAGACTGTATGTCTCCAGAAAGTAGATGTATGCTACTGTGGTGGATGTGTTCCATTGGTTCTGACTATGTGTCACTGATTGAATAGTCATGTACTACTTGGTGTGGTTGTGTACCACTGGATAGTAGTTATGTACTACTATGCATAGACACAGTTGTGCTCTATTGAATGGCATTGTTCTAATTTCCATGTAGACTATCAGTAGTATTGAAAATTATTATCATCTAGATAGATAGTCAGTGTGCTTATGGACAGACATTCTCTAGGCAAAGAATTATCCATTTAGAACAGATTGTTAGTGGAAAGGTATTCTCCCTGTGGAGAATGGTCCAGGTTGATAGTTTGTTGACATGACATGGACTACTATTTTCCTAAAAAAAAGATTGTGGCCCGATTAGGAAAATGGTTCAGGACCGATATTTTCTAAGGCATATAGGTTGAGATGGATCTCTATGACTTGATTAGAAAATATTCCTAGATTTACATTCATATAGGAATGGTCTCTATAGTGCATGGCGTAGATTTTATCATCTGTTGGGATAGTCATTCTTCTAGGACATATGTCCAAATTAGAAGAATGGTCCTTGTATCACTCTGTGGAGTGAGTAACTTATTTAGCATCATGCCTAATTACTCAGATAGAGTATGGCTTCTAGAGATGATGAAGTTGATGCTATCCTATGATAGTGATGATGGTGCTCATGATCTAATCATGAGATAGTTTCTATGACTATGATGATGCTACCAGTTGAATGGTATGTTTGTGCTCAAGACCATTGCCTTCAATACCTCCCTAGCTAGGAGGGAGTGTTGATATTATGGTAGCTTTGGGAGGTATTTACCTCCATGTGTAACCCTGACAAGAATAGAATATTCTGGGAAGTAAGAAGAAACCCTAAATCATTGAACATAACCCTAGAAGACAAGTCAACTCAAGGAAATATTTAATATTAAGTATTTAGCCTCCAAAATGAGAAGTCGACCCAGACAGCTCAGGAAAAATAGTATAAATACAAGTAACCAGACCTCATTTTGTACACACAGCTCAAAATTTAAGCAAGGAAGAAGTGTGCACTGCAGAAACTAGGCAAATGCACAAATCTGGGTAGTAGTTGCAGTCGCAGCTACTACAATCTGTATTCTCAGTTTAGGCTCGAAATTTCTATTGGTTATGGTTAGAATTTATGATTAGTCTTGATTGGTGCATTAGCCTTGGTTGGCTATTGATTTTCTTCCAGAATCATTCACTGTCAAGGTTAAGGTGCTCGCGGGTGGCTTCGACCTATGGTTGGGTGACAATATTGTTATATTATCTATGGTTAAACAAGCACATCCATTATTTCTAACACCCAACAACCTGTGTCGCCATCTACCATAATTCATGCTTGTGAAAACCCATCAACTAGTGATAGGAAGGTTGGCAGTAAGAAAGGTAGAGTCAAATTTCCTTGTAGGTTATGTGAAAGAAGTCATCAAACTTACATTTCCCCTCGTATGGATGACGCTTCATGTTTGTTGGAAAATATTGTTGATTTATAGCAACAACTTCCAATATCTTACCGTAAATTCTCTCCCAACCCACCATTGGTTGATGAAATGGTCAATCTAGTTCCATCATCAATCAATCTGGTTGATCAAGTGATCAATTTGGTTCCATCATTGGTCGATATGATTGATCAAGTAATTGATCTAGTTCCATCATTGATTGATCCAGTAGATCAAGTGATCAATCTGGTTCCATCATTGGTCGATCCCACTCTTCCCTTGAAGAGTGAAGTAGATACCACCCAGTTTTTTCTTGTTACTACAGATTCTTTCGAACAAGGGGGAATTTCACCATTCCAAAAAAATCCCCTCCAAGTAATGAGGTAATTTCCTTTGATTGGAATAGACTATTGGCACCTAGTCTTCCTTCCTACATTTCTATTCAAATCATTGTGGAAGTTTTTGATATAAATATATGTCACTATATTCTAGAAGAAGGTGCTTTTGTTATCATTTTGTCCTTGAACGCTTGGCAATCTCTTGGTTCCCCTCAGCTTGTGTCGGTGACTTAGAATCTATTGTATTTTAACAAAATATCCAATGAACCTTTAGGGATCCTTCCTCGATAACCTGTTACCTTAGGAGGAAAAAATATCTATATTGACACAATGGTAGTCCAAGGCCCCTTGGATTTTAATTTTCTCTTCGGGCGATACTATGTTTATGCTATGAAATTTTTTGTGTCCACACTTTTTTGAGTGATTTATTTCCCTCATAATGGAAACATAGTGGCCATTGAATAGATTTCATTCATTTTCCCTCATATGACTCCCAACCATCTGACTTCCCTGAACATTCCTTACATGCAAGCGGTATCCACCTTGCCACAGATTAATTATGTGGAAACATATCCCATTCTTTCAACTGTCGATGAGAAGGAACCTCTCACTTTATGCTTGTTGGCCCATGGTTATGGAAGTAAGCGAAGACCAAGAAATAAAAGGCAAAATGTGAACTGTGTGGAAGACACGGTGACTGATACTGGGTCGAAGTGAGAAGAAGAGCAGAAAAGACGGAGTGAAGTAAGAGAAAGAAAGACATTGGAATAAGAGATCAAGGATGATAGATCCAAAAGGAAGATGGATCGTGGACAACTCAACAAGAGAAAGAAGATGCCAACAAATGATTTGGAGCACCGCACGTGAAGGAAGGAAAGGCAGGCTGGTGAAGCCCTGAAAACGTGGGTCAAATTGACCTAGGGTTTTGGTATTTAGGGTTTTGAACACCTAGGTTTTGGCCTAAGGTTGTCGGTGAGCTATTGTAATGTATAAATAAAGGTCAAGAGGACCTAGGATAGGCTAGAGTAAGAGAGATAGAAGAGATCATGCGATGAGAAGAGATTGCTATTGAGAGAGAACTATTGTGTTGTGAGAATAGTGTGTATTGTAAGATCTTCAGTTGGGTGCGAAGATTAGCCCTGCACCTGGGTGCACAAGGGGGGGAGAGAAAGAGAGAGAAGAAGAGAAGATCTACTAGCTAAGAGTGAATATAAGAACTGTATGCTTCCATATTAATATATCATAAAGAACATTTCTGTGGACATAGCCCTAGGGAGAGGGTGAACCACGTATATCTTTTTTTATGTGTGATTGATGTTGTGTTCTTTGTCATTTTATATGATGCTATTGTGATATTGTGTTAGATATGAAATATAACTTTCACGGTAGGTTTAAGGAAGATAAAGAATAACTAGGTGGTTGTATGTTGTTGTTGTGAATCCACTCTGAATTTCCTCTGGTAGTAGACACCTGTGTCCTACAACCCCCTATAGCTACTTCGGGTGAGACTACATATTCTTCACAAGTGTTTCCATAAGGGTCAGTAGTTAGGGCTTGTTGGTGCACTATTAGAGATGAACCCTGGGTTTGCCCTTGTGCCAACAAATGGTTCTGTTGCCGAGACAGGAATCTTCTTGAGGGAATGTCAAGGTGGTTTCCATCGAAGACAGAGATTTAGAAGTGGATAGAAGATCAAGAAAAGGACTTCGTTGAAGCCCAAAACAAGAACCCTAATCTTAGTACAGAGGATTGGTTGGGAAGATACATATTTACTTATATCAACGAGATTTTATTTGGAGGAATACATCGGGAGCTATATGAGTGACTAGCTAGGTTATCATATACCCAATTCGAAGTCAGACTCAGACCACCTGTGGTTTGGACGTCATTGTTGATCAAGAAGGTCAAGAGAGTTGACAACATCGTGTCAAGAGTAGTAGATCACTAGTTTGATAATACCATCGAAGGGTATATCACTGATTTTGTTGTTGACAGAGTGGAATCGTATAGCCAAGCAGAGAGATATTTATTTAAGGGAACTAGAGGAAAAAAATTTCATTTTATGAAGTTGAAGATCAAGATGCTATTGCATGAGAAGGAAATCTTGAAGACACAGTAATCAGTCGGATCGAAAGAGATAATGTTCAAAAATTCAGACAGCGATAGCGACACAGAGGCTGGACATACGCGCAATGGGAGAGTGTTCAGAGAAGTTCATCTCGCGAACCTGTTTAAGCAGAACTACGGAGACGAAGGGTTCTACAGTGGAGAAGACGTAGATCTGATGGACGAAGAGCATTCAGAGTCTGCTAGGACAGAGGATCCTCGCCGAGAAGAGACAGAAACTGTAGGAAATGTGTTGACTCTTGAATTAAGTACTATTATTCCTCTTGTTGTTTCAGTAGCAGTAATCAATCAGAGTCACCAGAGTGCTCAGAGCACTGTCACTAGCAGTCCACCACATACTCAGTCAAGAAACCTAGGAAGATCTATGGCAGATGAGATGAGGTTACCCACCTTTAGAGGAGATGGATCTAAAGATCCTGGTCATCACTGGTTTCTATGTGAAGATGTGTGGAGTATTAAGAATATCACAGATGAATCTGTCAAATGAGCTCAGTTCAGTACTACCCTAAGAGATCGCGCACTGAGATGGTACATGAAATTCGTTCAAGGAGCTGCACCTAAATTGATGAATGCCATTAAGACTGCACTAATTGTGGCTGAATTCAAGAAACCTAAGTCAGAGTCGTGGTGCATTACAAAATTAAAATAAATCAAGAAGAGAACAATTGAACCTATGTGGGAGTTTGATCAGAGATTTAAGACCTTGACAAGCCATTTAAGTTTTCAAATCCCAGATGAGAAGAACAAGGAATGGTTCATTGTTTCCCTCTTACCACACATCAGACTTCCTCTGATGCAACAGAAGATTGCTTTGCAGGCTGAGGCACTAGAGATCACCATGAAGCTAGAATCAGCCCCTATGGGAGAATCCATCTCAGGCATGAGTCAAATCTTGAGTCATCTAACTAGTTTATCTCTACATGTCGAAGATATGAAGAAAGACAAGGGAAAAGATAAAAGAGAAGACATTTGGTGTATCATATGCAAATCAGAAGGCCATGAAAAGGAACAATATCCCTTATTTCATGAATACTTGGCCTCTAGAGCTCTGAGTTCTCTAAAGCAAGTTACCCTACCCTGGTGCAAGGTATGTAGAAATTGATGTCGCCCTAGTGAATGTTACTATCTACAAAAATATGTCCAGACACCCACAAATCTATATTGCACGTTTTGTAAGTCGGTAGGATACGATGACAAGGATTGTAGGGATTACGATCTCATGCATGAAAGGTCAAGGGATATATACAAAATTCAAGGTGAAGTACAGCAAGAAGGAAGCATTGTGTAGTATAATTCCCCTGAGAGAGGAAAATTCAACTCTCGTGGTGGATTCCGAGGAAGAGGAAGAGGAGGAGGTATGGGTCGAGGTCGAGGACAGATCATATGTTATAATTGTGCACATTCATGACACTAGTCAAGGGACTGTCAAAACCCTTGTACCACTTGCAGCTACTGCAACTCATTTGATCATGTTATCAAGGAATGTCCAGCATTGTTGGATAAACTTTAGGAGAGACAAGGAGGAAACCAGCAAATACAACTAATCAAAGCAGAACCCTGCGGAGCATATCCTAGAGTCATTGTTATCACTAGAGGAGGCATTGTTTTAGGAAAATACAAAGTGATCCAAGGAAAGACTACAAAAGAATCAAGAGTCGGGAAAGCTGCAGAGAATACACAAGAGTTTGACCCAAGGAAAGAGAAGAAAATATTTGAGGAAGCAAGAAAGGAATTTGGAAGAGATTAGGCTTCTTCATCAAAGGTTCGACCAGAAGTAAGAGAATGTGGAATGCCTCTGGAATTCGATCAGTCTGCTTCGCCCAAAGATGGAAAAGAGGTGAGTAAACTTGTCAGTTTCTTATATATGTTTATTGAGTTGATTAAAGATGAAAAAACCATACAAGAACTACAAAATTTGGTCAGACAGTATGAGATAGGAAGAATAGATCCTTTGTTGAATAAAGAAGTACATCAACTATCCAAGAAGAGAAGGACAAATAAAGAAACCTACCTTAATGCTCAAATCAAAGAGTACGATATAGACTATGTGGTCCTCAACTTAGGGTCGGAGGTCAATGTCATGATGAAGAAGACCTGGACACTAATAGAAAAACCTAAGTTGATCTATTCCCCTATCACGATTAGAATGTCTAATAAGAAATATGTAAGCCCCTTTGGAATATTGGAGCATGTCCTTGTGGACATCGATAGAGTAAGGACGTTTGTAGACTTCGAGGTGATTGAGATAGTTGATGATAGTTGTCCTTACCCTGCATTGTTAGGAATTAATTGGGATTTCAATAATTCCACTGTGGTTGATTTAAATGAAAGAAGAATGTCGTTTGAGGGAGATGGCCTTAGGTTCATTACACCTTTGGATCTTGATGAAGGTCATAGATACACAGAACCCATCAGAGAGGAAGACCACGCATATGAACTACAAAACATATACAAATTAACAGCCAGACAACAGGATTACATTAATCCTATAGCAGATGGGAATTTGAGCTGGAGAAGTGACAGTGCATGCTCATCAGATTTAGAATAAGCACCGGAGAACTAGTAGAACAAAATGTATGAAGTATCTACAAGTAAATGCACTAGATTAACCAAATAAGTCTGTTGGATCGGCACAACAGTAAGTAACTTGCCCACCTTTGATGGTCTAAATCACTTAGAATCATTCTTAGTGAATTTTGAAGAAATTGTACCAACACAACAAAGATTGTTGGCAATGGATGAGGCCCTGAAATCAACTCTAGCAAGATGGTGGGGGACACACAAAAACAATATTACAGACTAGGTACAATGTCGCACTTTGATGACAGCGCGATTTTCAGAGCAAGTAGAAGGTTGTGAAGTTAGGTACACGGGTCGAAGATGTCTGAAGGAACATGTGCAAAGTTGTGAGGAAGCCTGGAGTAGAATTCCTAAAGAACAGTGGGTACACAAATTCATTAACACACTGGACACAACTCCCATCAACTGGTATCTTCAAGCAGAACTGCGCTTCATCACTGCAGATTGGGAAGGTATGACCCAGAACTTTGTAACTACCTTTTTGTTTGAAAGCCAATATCCTACAGTAGATCAAGTAGTACAGGTTGTAAGACAGTGTTCGAGGAGGCACCTAGCCTCCCTTTGGAGCAAGAAGAGGATGAATGGACTATGCCTCTTCAAAAGTTGCAAGGTTGTTACAATATCAATTTTGTTGAAGACGATGATCCTAGGAATGTGACAATCACAGAACAGAAGGCCAAAGAGATGTAGAAGGACAAGAATTCGAACTACCTTTTGTTAGACAGCTAATCAAAATCAAAAAATTCAACATTAGAATAGAACAAACACCAAAACTTGCAAATGTTGGAGATTATTGGGATGTTTCCACCATTGACAAGATCACAGAGTTACTACATGAATATCATGACTTGTTTCCAACCAATTTCACTGATATGAAGGGCATTAAAGGACCCATGGGAGAAATGAGGATCCCTTTGAAACCAAATGCAAGGCCAGTCAAACAGAGACCCTACAGATTGAACCCTAAATATAAGGAGAAAGTGAAGATTGAGCTTGACAGAACGCTGGAAGCAGGAATCATAGAACTTGTTGAAGAGTCAGAGTGGATTAGCCCTATGGTGGTACAAGATAAGAATACAAGAGAAATCGGGATCCGTTTAGATCTTAGGAAGTTGAATGATGCATGTTTGCATGACCCATTCCCTACACCATTCACTGACGAAGTGTTAGACAATGTAGGAGGACAGGAGGTATATTCTTTTACAGATGGATTTTCAAGATACCATCAGATCCGGATTGCCAAGGAAGATCGCCATAAGACAAAATTTGCAACAAAATGGGGATCCTACGAGTATACAATGATGCCATTTTGGATTGAAGAATGCACCAGCCATCTTTTCCAGGGTGGTGGTCGAAGCGTTTAAGGAGTTTTTACATAAATTCCTGGAAGCATACTTTAATGATTGGACTGTTTTCAGCATTTTGCAAAATCATATTGAATGTTTAAGACTAATGTTGGATAAGTGCAGGAAATGTCATATTTCCTTGAACCTGAAGAAGTGCATCTTCTTTTCACCCTTCAGAGTGTTGCTGGGCCATATTGTGTGTAAACAGGGATTGTTGATTGATCCAACCAAGATTGACATTATAGTCGATCTACCCCCTCCTACTTCAGTCAAATAGTTGTGCACTGCACTGGGACATACTGAGTACTACAGGAAGTTCATTAAGGGCTATGCACAGATCACAGCACCCATGGAGAATATTTTAAAGAAAGAATGTTAGTTTCATTGGACAGAAGAGTGCCAGCAAAGCTTCGACACACTAAAATAGAAAATGGTTACTGCGCCCATTCTGGTTTTCCCAGATTGGAGTAAGGAATTTCACATGCATTTTGATGCATCTTCTATCACATTAGGAGAAGTATTAGCACAAATGGGAGCTGGATACATTGACCACCCATTAGCCTTTACTAGCAGGAAGCTATCAATAGTTGAGATTAATTACACCACCACGGAGTGAGAAGTATTAGCCATGGTGTATGCGCTACAGAAGTTTCACCACTACTTGTTCATAGGACACTTTAAAATTTTTACTAATCACTCTACGTTGAAATACCTAGTCAACAAGCCAGTGTTGGGGGGGAGAATATGCAGATGGATTCTGTTATTTCAGGAATATGATTTCAAGATTGTGGTTAAGCTAGAAAGAATGAAAAAAGGTCCTGACCACTTGTCGAGGTTGGAACATGGAGAAGAGACTACTAGTTTGGAGGATACCTTTCCAGATGCAAAGTTGTTGGCCATTAGGAAGGTTGATGATCACTTCGTGGAGATAGTGCATTTCCTGTCAACAGGGATGGCACCTAGTGACTATACAATTATTCAGAAGAAACTGTTGGTAGTGCGCCCTGCATATTTTTCACTTATAGCTGGACAAATATACAAGATGGGACCTGATGAGATATTGAGGAGGTGTGTTATGGAAGCAGAGAGACAATTGATCCTTGTAGAAGCACATGAAGGCATCGCAGGAGGACACTACACAGGGAAAGAAACAGCACAGAAGATTCTTAGGGCTAGCCTTTGGTGGCCTACTCTACACAAAGATGCTAAGGAATACTATAAGGCATGTGATTTATGACAAAGAGTTGGGTAGTTGTCCAGAAGATATGAGATGCCTTTAGCGCCTTAGCTGACCTTACAGGCATTTGAGAAATGGGCCATTGAATTCGTGGGACCTATCAACCCACCAGGAAAGCGCACTAGAGCTAGATACATAATCACTACGACAAAGTATTTGACTAGATGGGTAGAAGCAAGAGAAATTAAGGACTGTAGTGAAACTACAGTTGCGCGCTTCATATTTGATGATATCATAACCAGGTTTGGATGCCCAAAGATCCTTATGAGTAATCAAGGCACAAATTTTATCAACAAGACTATTGAAGCCTTGAATCAGGAATTTGAAGTTCACCATCAGAAGAGCACGCCCTATCATCCACAAGAAAATGGGACAGTTGAAGCATTCAATAAGTTCTTGGAGACAGTGTTGATGAAGATATGCAGTGTGAACAGGGATGACTGGGATTTGAGAGTACCAGCAGTATTAAGGGCCTATAGAACCACTTGTAAGAAAATAACCATGCAGACCCCCTTTAAATTGGTCTATGGTCTAGAAGTAGTTGTACCCATGGAATATTTGGTTCCTAGTCTGAGAATTGCAGCCTTTACAGATATGGATGACATTGGAAGTATGCAAGAGAGGCTTATGTAGTTGGTCGAACTGGAAGAAGACAAATTTATTGTAGGATTTCACCAGCAGGTTCAGAAAGAAAGAGAAAAGGCCTACCATGACAAACACATCAAGAAGAAATATTTCAGGCAAGGATATCTGGTATTGGTATATGACAGTAATTTCATGAGGCATCCAGGGAATTTTAGGACACATTGGCTTGGGAAATATGAGGTTGCCTATGTTACAGAAGGAGGAGCTGCACAATTGAATACTTTGACTAGAGAATGGAAGGAAGGTTTGGTGAACGGAAGTCGGTTGAAATTGTATTATGACAACCAGTTGCCTTGTAGCTCTCAGTAAAAGCATAATGAAAAGGTTCTAGGTACCAGGTGTAGTTGAAACTGGCTACTAGACATAGAAAAGACAGTCTGCACACAGAAGGGAGGGACATAGAAGAAAGCATAGGCTGCCCTGCGCAGTCTGAAGTCGAAGTGGAAACAGAAAGTTCATACCTGAAGTGCCTCGAGACGAGTTGCGGATGACTGTTGGGGGCCTGTTGGCCCTTGGTTATGGAAGAAATCGAAAACCAATAAAGAAAATGAAAAATGTGAACTGCGTGGAAGACACGGTGATTGATATTGGGTTGAAGTGAGCAAAAGAGAAAAAAATATGGAGCGAAGTAAGAGAAAGAAAATCGTTGGACTAAGAGATCGAGGATGACAAATCAGAAAGGAATATGTATCATGGACAAGTTATTAAGTGAAAGAATATGTCAACAGATGCTTTGGAGCACCGCGCATGAAGGAAGGAAAGATAGGCTGGTGAAGCCCTGAAAACGCGGGTCAAATTGACCTAGGGTTTTAGACACTTAGGGTTTTGGTATTTAGGGTTTTGAACACCTAGGTTTTGGCCTAAGGTTGTCGGTGAGCTATTTTATTATATAAATAAAGGTAAAGAGGACCTGGGATAGGATAGAGTAAGAGAGATAGAAGAGATCATGCGATGAGAAGAGATTTCTATTGAGAGAGAACTATTGTATTGTGAGAGTAGTGTGTACTGTAAGATCTTCATCTGGGTGTGAATATCAACCCTGCAGCTGGTTGCGCAAGGGGGGGGAGAAACAGAGAGAAGAAGAGAAGATATTCTTGCTAAGTGCGCAGATAAGAACTGTATGCTTCCATCTTAATATATCATAAAGCACAGTTCTATAGACATATCCCTAGGGAGAGGGTGAACCACGTATATCTTGTGTTATGTGTGATTGATGTTCTATTCTCTGTCATTTTATATGCTACTATTGTGATATTGTGTTATATCTAAAATATAACTTGTGCAGTAGGTTTAAGGAAGATAAATAATAACTAGGTGGTTGTGTGTTGTTGCTGTGAATCCACTCTGCATTTCCTCTGGTTGTAGACACTTGTGTCCTGCAACCCCCTATAGCTACTTCGGGTGAGACTGCATCTTCTTCGCAGGTGTTGTCAAAAGGGCCAGTAGTTAGGGCTTGTTGGTGCGTTGTTAGATATGAACCCTAGGTCTGCCCCTGTGCCAACAATGTTCATCTTCTTTGGATTTAGATTCAATAGTTGACATGGTAACTCCATTGTTAGGGACCTTGGAGTTTTTTCTTCCCCTTGTTTATCCAAGTAATTTCCTTACCTGTATTCCTTCCAGAGTATTGTTCTTCCATTTGATGAAGACCTCTTGGAAGCCATGGTGGAGAGTGTTGAGAATAGTTTTATTTTCGATTCCAAGCTCATTAAAAAGTGAAACCAGTGTCGAGCAAAGTTCTCATTTCTGTGTCAATCTCATTAAAAAAAGAAATAGATCGTCTTGAGCATAGTTCATTGTCCATGTCAATCTCATTAAAAAATGAAATAAACCATCTTGAGCATAGTTCATTGTCCATGTCAATCTCATTAAAAAATGAAATGGCCACCCCAAGCATAGTTTTTCTAGTTTCAAGCTTGTGTAAAAATGAAACCTATCCCAAGCATAGTTTTTCTAGTTTCAAGCTTGTGTAAAAATGAAACCTATAGTGAAAAAAATTCCCATTTTTGTTTCAAACTTGCTAAAAAATGAAACAGAGGACTTCGAGAAAAGTTCTCATTTCTGTGTCAAGCTCATTAAAAAATGAAATAAGGAATTTGAGCAAATTTTCATTCTTTGTTTCAAGCTCATTAAAAAATTAAGAAAACTACAATAAACTCCGTCATTCCTCGAGCTTGTTAAACCACAAAGGGTCATATTTCGAGTGGTAGTTTACCCCTTTTTCGACCTTGTAAGACTAACTACAAAAAAGGTATACTCTAGTCAATCATGACTAGAAGAGTTCTCCCTTGTATTGTTTTACACCTTTTTAGGCTTGGGAGACTAAATTTATGAAAAAGAACACCCATGGAGTCAACTTTAAGGTCTTTTCAGACTCTGTAAACATGAAAATATCGTCAATTTTTCCTTCTTTGGACTCATAAAACATGCATTGAAGGACCCATATGAGGTCAAACCCCTCCTTCTTCAAGTTCGTTAAACATATGATGAGGGACTCATCACAGATTAGCTATATCGAGTATCTATTATCCTCCTCAAGCTCATTAAAAAAAAAATAGATACTCACCAATCATGGTGGGGGGGAAATTGAAGGAAGTGGGTTAAGTTTTTGGAAAGAATCATGGCATTTGTTTGTTGTCACCCTTGAACACGGAACCTGTTTGCATATCATCTTGCAGTTGGGTAATTTGCTTCTCTTTGAGTCATACCAATCCCATGAGTCCTCATATTCCTTCATCTCACTTGAAGAGTGCCTTGGTGATCGTCACACTATGTTTTGGTCTATATATCAGTTGAGTCAATGCTTCCAATTTACTTTTCATGCCTCACAATGTTCAAGGGAAGTTTCTCCTCAAACCAACCATTCTGTAGTACTGCCATATTTCATACCCATGTTAGTCAGTCCTCATTTGATCTATCATATTTTATCACTTTCCTGTTTCAGTTCATGTCAATCATGTGAGATACATCATGGCCCTCCTTCGACGAGTTTGTTCTTTCCGACTTCAACACATTATCCAGGAATTAGATTTAGAAACCAGTTAGTACCTTGGATATTGCATGCCTCAATGGTAGGTTTCCTCACTTTCAACAATAGGTTTACATCATTGGCCTCTGATCAAATGATTCCACAGATATTCGAATTTGACTCATTTATTCGCATTCGTTGGAATGTACTAGGGTACCTTGAGAATCAATGTCATAATTGGTGATTTCCCTTTCACTTGTTAACAGTATACATCAATGACCAATAATCAAATAGTTTCTACCATGTTTGACATCAAGCCATCTCTTCATATGGCTAGATTTGTACTATTTTGGGATTGGGATGAAGACCCTGGGTTGGGAACTCACTTTATTATGTCCTTTACCCAGGCTGTGATGAAGATTATCTGAGTATTTTTGGGATTCCAATACACTCACCCTACTGGAAACCCCACTGATATATATTGTCACATACATCCACTTTGTATTGGTCTATGGCTATGTTATTATCATATTGTAGCTCCATTGTGTATTTTTTTTTGTTGCAACCTAATTGAGTCATGGAGGTATGGATCCAAATTGTATCTCTGGTGGTCATATCCTTAGTCATTACTTTCATGGATCCACAATATATGGGTCAGTGGCCATTCTTTGAGTCAGTTTATTCTGAGCATAGGTATGTCTTCCTCGAGAATGATACATATATATATATATATATATATATATATATATATATATATATATATATTGATATTGTTTGATGGTTGTTTTCATCTTCTTCCAGGTTATCCTACTCGAGCACCCTTGCATAGATATTTTTGTAAAGTGTTTCGGCCATCAATTTCTCTTCTGACCTCACACTTTAGGGTGCATCTGTTACACACCAAAACGTCACACTTAAGTGTCGCACCTATTTACACCTAAGTGTCGCAAGTGTCATAAAGTGTCATATGCACCTTACTAAGTGTCTCATGCACTTTTTAAAGTGTGATATGCACCTGACTAAGTGTTTCATGCAATTTAATAAGTGTCGCAACCCCTTGACACCATGAAAGAACATTTTTCATAACCCCTAAGTCATTTTGGAGGAATAAACCCATCATTTGAAAGCCAAAAACATGCCTTTAATTGGAATTTTGACCATTTTTTTAGGGTTTTTGAAGGTCAACGCCCCCTTGCCCATGTGTAGGGAGCATTGATATCCTATCAATTCCCCCCTTCCCATGTACATGGAGCATTGATCCCCTTTTTTAATTCCTTGTGTTCAGTTCTGAGGGAACGTTGATGTGGTCAAAGGAGGATATAACCATCCCACCTTTTTCTAGGGGAATAAATCTGAGGAGATTCAAGTTTGTTTGGGTCAAGGATTCGAGCACCATACTTGGATCCATCCTAGGAAACCTCAAGAAGAAAAATCCCAACTCATGGAAAAAAATTCTCAACCATTTCCCAAAATATCTCATGGTGGTTAAATCTCTAAACCCTGTAAAATGAGGGAATTTCCATGGTGAAATGGGAGAGGAATCCATTGAAGCATCATCACTATGATCTCAAGACATTCATGTAAGGGTTGTACTGGAGAGCTTGGATAATTTCTTGCAATGTCAAAGGTGATTTATAACTACTTTCTTTATTGTCTTTCCATTAATATAAACTTGGCCTATTCCCTTCAAGTTCATGTGTTCAAACATATGCTTTTCTATGGTTGTTTTAGTCATCGTAGATAGATCTATTTCATCTAACCACATAGAGTATAAGAAGGAGATCCCTTGTTGTCCATTGAAGGTCCTATCTTGTTCCTAGGATCTTGGAGATCAAGGTCATAGGTTGGAGAAATGAGGACGACCATCGTAAAAAGGTACGCCACATTCTCTTTCTTAGCATTTATGTTGCTCAAGTAGATCTAGGGGGGTGTTAGTGTCCACTTGTTATCTTCTATCTTTGGGTCAATAATGGTCTTGATCCCAAAGGGGCTTTCAACCTCTTTGCAGGGTGAAATTTCTCACAGCACCCATCCTCTATATGGTGACTTAATATTTATATAGAAACAGAGCATCTACCCAGTCCATAAATGGAGTGGAAGGAACCCTCCATATTTAGGGAATATAGGTTTTTAGTACAAAAACTAATAAATTGATGCGATCTATGGTTGGATTGCGCACACCAAATAAACTTACCACAAAATAAGTTGTGTTTGGTTCAATTTGTTGAAGCATTGAATAATTTATGTTTGCCATCATGAGGAAGGGGGACATATGGTGCAGGAAGCTATTGCATGTTGGATCACATGTCCGAAGGCTGTTGCAATGGAATATTATATTACACTACCACTATCTGGTTAAATTATTCCATGTCTAACACTCGATTGTAGGCATGTTCCCAAGTATCTCGTGCAGGATCTGAAACATGCTCATGCAAAACCCTAAAATATATTGATCCAAAATCCTCTCAATTGACCTGGAATATGCTTGGTATCAAAATCCCCTGCGATGACATGGAATAAGTTGATATTCTTCAAATATATATTCAACAATTTTTATTGAATTCAAACTTGAAAATGCACCCTGATCTACTCTTAACAATACAAGTAATCCTAACACACCCTAAATTAATCATGCAAGAAACAAAAAAGATAAAAACGATGTCAAAATAATGTCCCATTACCCTCATTTCGATGATGGTATCCAGGGTAAACTAGATTCTTTAGGGCTAGGCTATATCAACATGTCACTAGCAAGAATATAACCGAGGTGGGAAGGATAACAATCATTCCTCCCAAAATGTGGTGGCAAGTGAGGGGGGGATTATTCTTGATCCCAAGGGACAACTAGAAACAACTTATTCTTGGGGTTTGGAGAATTCCAAAAATAATCAAGCCAAGGTGTATGCCCTCCTCCAGGGTCTTATTTCAGTAAATGAAACCAAAGGAAATACATTTATTGTTATCGATGACTCGAGTATAATTATCATCTTAATGGCCTCAAAGAAGACTCATGTTGATATCAAGCTATCATCGCTAATAGTTGTTGGAATATTCACCAATACTGAGAGGGGGGGTGAATCATTATTGAGCACTTTTTACCATTTTTAACCTTAAACACATCATGTAAACATTAAACATTAATGATTTGCGATATTTTCATCGAAGTGACTTATAAATAATTGTATTAAATGAGCATAAATTAAAGTGCACCATAAATAAGGAAAATCTTAATAATGAAGAGACATAAGCATCAAATCTGAACACAAAAACTTGATAATGGATTTTGTCCCTGGTGGACTACGTCTCTGGGTCCTACTCTCAAATGGGTAGGCCTTTTTATTAACTCAAAAAAAGAATTTGGAAAAATACATAAGTATACCTCATTCTGGAATTAAACTACAGAAGCTTTGCTCATATCAAAAAATAGACAACACCATTGAATTCGTTGCGTCGAATTACCCAAAAATGATTGTCTCCACGCCTCAATTTGACTTTGGCACTCCCAGGCCCTTGAGAAATCTTGTCTCGGTTTCCATGCCTACTCCATGCATTTAATTCTCTATAATGCATCTCAATTTTTGTGCCCATTCATACTGTCGCACGCCCTCCTCCCTGTCCGTGGGAAAACTCATATTTTAAGGAAAAAGTGGGGAAGACTACATAATGTAGTCAGTTTTTCCAACGGTGGCAGATACTATTGTTAAGGTGTTGTAAAGGGGGAGATCCTCGGGTCGAGCCCGCGGGCCTCCCCTTTTGGGTTATAGTTATAACAATGCATATATATATGTGGAATGGAACCTTGAAAAGTTTGGAGCACGTTTGGATTTGTCATATTTTATAGTTTGGGTCACCAAATTTGGCGAGGCTCTGCCAGATTTGGCGGGCCCACTTTTTTTTATTTTTGAAATTCGGTTTTCATGCCCTCATTGGGCATTTTCCCACTGCCACGTGGCAGCCCATGACTGGGCCATGTGGTATCCAACCATTGGTCCAAGATAACCACTTTCACAGTCACCTGCCACGTTATCCTACCACATCACCATACGGTCTACCATGTGGTTGTACAGACTAACACGTGGCGCTTTTTCATTGGTCCATGGATTGACCCGAAAATGCCAAAAATGAGTGACACGTGGTAGCCTCTGGTGATGCCAAGTCACCATGCTGACATAAGCATGACACATGTCTCCCTCTGCGTGTGCCACGTAAACTATATGGATGTTGATGTCATCGGTACTAATGTTGACGTCAGCAGTACAGATGTTGACTCATCCCTTTTGACTGGGCTAGATTGACCAAAACTTTGACCATGAATATCATTCAATCTATAACTCTGTTTGACAACTCATGTACGTCGTTGGAAATATTGCGACATGCTCTTCGCGATGATGCCAATTTCACTGAGTTTTTAGTACTTTGAATTTTTTCTCTTTCTCTATCTGTTGAGGCCATTCTGAGCTTCTTGAGTTGCTTCTGTGAATTCTGAGATAGCGTTATTCTTCTATGGATCTTTTTTGGATCAATTAACAATTCCATTCATCATCAAATAAAAATATACACCGAACACAATGATGTTTACGTGGAAACCCAACTGGGAGAAAACCACAAAAACTTATCTCTTATAAATGTCTATAAGCACTAGCCTACTATTACAAATATTGTAGGCACCAACCTACTGGGGACACCAATATTCTTAGTTTAACACCAACTCAACAATATCTAGGAACCAACCTACTAGAGACACCAATCTCCTCAACTAAGCACCAACTCAATAAGATGTAGGCACCAATCTCCTCAACTGAGCACCAACTCAATAATATATAGGCACCAAAATACTAGATACACCAATATCCTCAAATGAGCACCAACTCAATAGGATATCACCCATCCAAGATCTTCATACACATATTACTTTTGACTTCAGAAGCATGTTTCATTTCATAAACAATCCTTCAAACCCTAACAAGCCTCATAGCATCATTCCCAGAATGTAATCATTGACGACAACATCCACTAATGGCAGCATCCATTCATGGAAATGTCCATTAAGATAAACATCCACTCATGGAAACATTATGAAAACATCACAACCTCGTATCAATGCATATAGCAGCATCACAACCTCACAACAGTGCATACAACAACATCACAACCTTATAACATACCTTGATAATAAGAAAGACCTTAAGAGAATCCCTTTGACTTCTCTTACACACCAGAAAGACACCCCAACACCTTGATTGCACCTTAGACTTGATCTCTTCATTGGTTACCCTAAAAATGTGAAATTTTATCATGTATTTATAGTAATTCTATCCCCAAAATTTAGTTGATCCAACCTCAATTTTCTCATTGGGTTGTCGAAAAGAAAAATTCATATATCCTCATTCCTAGGGAGTTATAGGGACTTCCATATACCATTGGAAAGGTATTAGAATAATATTTCCATCCATGTAAGTTGTGCTTCCATTTGAGTTATTTATGTAGGTTAAAAATTCCCTCAAATATAGGGTATCCAAATTGACTAAAAATAATACTTTCAACAATCTCCATCTTGCAATCTTTATCTTGGATATCTATAGGAATGTAATATTTCTCTTGGACATCTTGTGGGTTCCATTTGTGTACAAATGAAAGTGGGCATGTGGAAACAACCACATGTTATCTCATCCCGTGAAGTCCATGCTTAAAATCTACTCCATAAGAGGACCACTTTGGATTTATATACACTTATGTCAAATCTCCTTCAAGGAACTTGAAGGATTCTTCAAGTGAACACATCATTACTACTTCAGGGGCTTATTCAATTTTCTTTGAAATTGACTTATCCTCATGGCTTGACTACAGAATTTTTTCTTCTCAAGGATTCATCAACATGTCCTCAAGGATTCTTCTCTTGGCTTCATGGCTTCAAGGCTACTTTACTTGGCTTCAAGGCTTCAAGGCTTCTTCACTTGGCTTCATGGCTTCAACATTCAAACAATCTCAAGACTTATTTACTTGGATTCATGGATTCAAGGCTTCTTTGCTTGACTTCATGGTTTCAAGGCTTCTTCACTTGGCTTCATGGCTTCAATACTCAAACAATATCCCTTTTTCACTTCCACATCATCATCACTATTACATCCTTATCATTACTTCCACATCATCATCATCAATGACAACATTTTCTCAACAATCATTCTTCCCAAAAAGGGGTGGAAAGTGTGGGGGGAATTATGCTTGATCCCAAGGGACAACTAGAAAAAACTTATTATTGGGGTTTATAGAATTCCACAAATAATCAAGTTGAGGTGTATTCCCTCCTCCAAGGTCGTGTTTCAGTAAATGCATCCAGAGGAAATACATTGATTATTATTGATGACTCGAGTATAATTATTATCTTAATGGCCTCAAAGAAGACTCATGTTGATGGCAAGTTATGATCCAATATCTTAAAAATGATAAAAAAAAATTAATGAATATAATCCACTTAGAGGGGGAAACCTCCTTGTACAATATATCCAATTCATAATACAAGATCAGATGAATGATATGATCTTAAGACTAGGTCTCCTTGGTGTGTGTGTGTGTGTGTGTGTGAGAGAGAGAGAGAGAGAGACAAAGGGTACAATTATAATGAAAGGTTACAATGAAGCGTTCTAGCCTACATACAAATATAACACTAGAAATATAATAATTCAATATCTAGGTCTTAATAAGGAGTTTTATACTTAACATGGGTCTTTGTCTAGAGATTAACATGTCCCTCCCCTTCAAACAAGTGTTGTCCTCAAAACTTCACTAACTGCAGGTGTTTTTGCATGCATAACTCACCTTCCCATGTCACCTCTTCCATTAGTAGGTTCTTCCATTTGACGAATTACTCAGTAATTGCTTGATTTCGCAACTGCTTAATCCTTGTTTCAAGGATTGTTTATAGTTTTAGTATGATTTCCCCTTATTCATTAATATATGTATGTATGCATGCATGCACGTGTTGAAATTATTAATACAACTAAGAGGGGGGGTGAATCAGTTGTATGTGAGCTTAAACAAATTTAAGTCTGTTAAAACATTATTAAAATTTCCTCATGTGGTCATCAACAATATACATCATATGGACAGTAAAGGTAAAGAACAACAGTCACACATAAAGTATACAAAGAGACAGATTTTTCACGAGGAAACCCATAAAGGGAGAAAACCTCTTCTTCTTCGAAATGATAGGCAGTCTTTTAAGTTTTGTACATCATCTATAATTGAGCACCAACTCAATGTGAGGCTGCAACCTTTGTTTTACAAGCTGCAACTTGTTTGAGAGAACCAACTCTCTGGTTTCTCTAGCACCCACTAGAAGGAAGCACCAACTCCCCGAATATTCCAGCACCAACTGGATGGAAGTACCAACTTCCTGAATGTTCCAGCACCAACTAGATGGAAGCACCAACTTCCCGTTACACAGGCTCCAACCTAAATAACAGAGAACACTTGTTCTCCCTAGCACCACCCTGCCACCATGGTTTCTCTGGCTACAACCAGATGGAAGCTACAACTTCCTGTGTTCAAGCTCCTACTTGAAACTTTGAGGACAACAGTCCTCCCAAGCACCTCCCAACCACCCTGAAATATTTAAGAATGAATACATAGACAACTACACAGATAAATCAGTTCTTACCAGTCTTTTTATGTTCTATAAGTCTGATCTTCTTCAAACTATTCTACAATTCTTCTCTTCCTCTGTCTGTTCAGCAGGTCTGCTCTGCATCAACTTTTTTTGTCATTCTTCTCTGCTTCAACTTGCTCTTTTATTCTTCTCTGCATTTAATCTCACTCTGCACATATGTTCAATTTCATTCTGCGCATCCTCTCCTTTTTCCTTTCTTACAGTTTCATTCTTTTTCCTCCAGAACAGCCAACCGGACACAGTTTGTTTCATCTTCTTTTATACACACGAGCATGACGTTTCAACTTCCCAACTCCTTAGGCAAAATGACGACAACTGTCCAGGCAACCGAAACGCCAACTGATCGACAACTAATTTGCAATCATGAGTCTGTTTTGCTAACAGATTCCAAACTAAGGAGTTAATTGTGAGAGAGAACAGTAACCCTCTTATCAATACTTGATCCGACGGTTCAGATCCAATCGAGATTTCACACATCGCGATTTCGGCACTCTTGGCGTTCATATTTTTTGTCACTTACAAATCCCGATCCTCGAAACTCCACGAAGAAGTCAAATCAACGGTCCAGATCACTTCTTTATTCAACGGCTGCGATTAAATCGCAATTTCGCATATCACGAAATCGGCATTCCTGTTGCATTGTGTTCTTTGTTTCTCTATGTTGCGATTCGCGAAACTCTGATGTGGAGTTTGATCAATGTTCCAGGTATGATATTGACTTGATGGTTGCGATTGAATCGTGATATCGCATATCACGAAATCGGGGTTCTTGTTGCATTTGTTTCTTTTCCTTTTGAAATCGCAATTCACGAAACTCCGATACGGGTTGTGATCAATGGTCCAGGTATGATCTTAACTCAACGGCTACGATTGAGTTGGGATATCACATATCGCGAAATTGGGGTTCTTGTTGCATTTGTTTCTTTTCCTTTTGAAATCGTGATTCACGAAACTCCGATACGGAGTTAAATCAACGGTCCAGATCTGATCTCTATTCAGCGGCTGCGATTAAATCGCGATTTCGGGGTTCTTGTTGTCAAGTGTTTTTTTCACTTCAAAGTCCCGATCCCCGATACTCCATGAAGAAAATCAACGGTCTAGATCACTTCTTAACTTAACGAATGCGATTAAATCATGAATTCTCATATCGCGATTACGCCCTCTTCTCCTTGCACTTTAAATACCGTGCAGGTTCTCCTCGATCCAACAGTGGTCGGACCCTGCGCTCGGATCTGACGCCTGTGATCTATCCTCCTCTTCAGTGCGCTCTTCTTGTCTTTATTCAGATATGAAGGCCCTCATGCTGTCGGGAGTTTTGGATGTGATCCAACGATCAAAAATGCTTCTTGGGCCTTCGATCACTCGATCTTCCTGGACTTATCTTTTGTTTTCCTGTCGATCACAAACTGCCTGTACTCATGCCATATTCACCATTGTACTTGTCATCAATTACAAGCATTCGCTGTCTGTTAAATATTTGCCAACAATCCTCTGTACATTCTTTCTGTACTTATGCCATTCGCGACATTCGCTCTGCCTATACTTATGCCATTCATTGTCTGTTAAATATTTTCCAACAATCTCCCCCTTTGGCATTGATGGCAATTCAAGCACCCGCATGCATTTGGATCTCCTCTCCCGAACTCCTCTCCCGAACTCTTTTCTCCCCCTTTGACATCAATGTCAAAGAAGAACCATTCTTCCCTTGATCTGTTATAAAAACCTGCTCCCCCTGTCGACTATAAGAATCTTGGGAATACACCAAATATTCAATAAGTACTCCCCCTGACCAGGTGAACAGATTAAACACCAAAGATTATAACCCCCAACTTTTGACGAAGGTATCCAAAAGGGGTCGCTGCTAAGGGTTTAGTAAAGATATCAGCAATTTGTTTTGTAGAAGATATATAATTCAGTTGAACAATTGTGTTTGTAACTTGTTCTCTAAGAAAATGGTACTTGATTGGAATATGCTTAGTCTTGGAATGTAGAACATGATTCTTGGAGACACTAATGGCTCTTGTGTTATCACAATGAATTGGAATAGGATCAATGTAAGTTACCTTCAGATCTGCAAGAGTTTGTATCATCCATAAAATTTGTGTGCAGCAAGGAGCAACAGCAATGTACTCTGCCTCTGTAGTGGATAATGAAATGGATCCTTTCTTTTTACTAAGCCATGCAACTAATGAGTCACCCAGAAAAAATGCTCCTCCACTGGTGCTTTTTCTCTCATCAACACAGTTTGCCCAGTCTGCATCTGAATAAGCAGTTAACTGGAAATTCTGATTTCTAGGATACCACAGTCCATAAGTCATTGTTCCCTTCAAGTATTTAAATATTCTCTTGACAACTACCAAATGACTTTGTTTAGGAGCAGACTGAAAATGACCTACCATTCCAATAGCTTGCATTATATCAGGACGGGATGTTGTGATGTACAGGAGACTGCCTATCATAGAGCAATATGTTCTTTGATCCACATCAGTTGAGATATCATCTTTACTCATCTTGCAACTGACCACCATAGGTGTGCTGACTGTAGAGGAATTTTCCATCTGAAATTTCTTCAATATCTCTTTCAAATATTTTTCTTGAGAAATAAAAATTCCTGCAGAGCTTTGTTTTACTTGTAAGCCAAGAAAATATGACAGTTCTCCTAT